>ML807184.1:158529-179520 GCA_009831015.1 Picea engelmannii
TTTTTCCCATTCCATTGCTAGTCATTTCCCTTGTGGAAACAACAGAATATCCAACTGGATTAGACCTCTGACTAGAAGCAGTAATTCCGTGCTCAAGAATGGACTTATCCCAAATGCAATGCATCTTTCTCACATTCTCGCCAATTGGTTCAATGGCTCTTAAAGTGGCAACAATATCGAGATATTTACAACATGAAACCCCAACCTCTATTAGAGTTTTTTTTTTAGTCATCTAGTTCAAAATTTTATAACCACCTCAATGATGTGTCTACATCCTTGTAACTCTAATTTACCCAAATGACTGCAGTCAACTGCAATATGTTATGGGGAACCTAAGAATTCCAAAGTCGGGCCTGAGTCTGGAACATTCTGACAGTCATCGAGCATTAGATCCTCTAAAAAAGGCAGACTTTCGAACATGTAATTCAAACCTTTGGCGGGTAATATTGGCATCTTCTCCTAAGAATTTTCTCATCTGGATCGCCTCTGAGAGCTCTAAATGCAGTGGCATCGATCAAATGAAGAGTTCGGATATTGGAACAGTTTATGGAAAGTGTAACAAGAGACTCATCCCAACACGATCCCTGTATCTTGGACTGAAAACACAAACATCAAATAACTCCTCTAGGTTTCCGCATGCTGCTGATATAACCCATAGATCACTATGTTGTTCACTCTCAGAAATGTCTCTTATGCACAGACACTCACGAGTCGCCCTTTCCATTTCACACCATTTCGTGCAGATAAGGGCCATCCGGTTCTGCGATCAATACATATGGACGCGTAGTGTATGGGACTTGAATGTGGTGTTGTGTATGCTCTGCCAACTGCTGTGATGTAGATGTAGTGCGCTGGAGCTGGAGCGTTGGAGCTTGGCGCTTGTGTGCTAGGACATTGGCTTGTATGTTGTTGCTTTGGTAAATAAGATGTGTTGTTGTTGATGAGTGCAAGTGCGTGGCTCGAGGACTTGGAAATTGGCCCCTTGTGCCAATAATTTTGATAAACAAGACAGAACACCATGCATAAAGGTAGAGGAGCCAATTTTGGCCCTATAAATTTCTTGAAATTTATATGGTGATAATATCGGCTCCATCTGGGGAAGATAGCTCCAAAGGAGGTGTCTAGAACCGCAAACCTCTAGGAACTCGATGATCAGTGCCTTGTTATTGGGTAAGGAGTCATAAACCTGCGACTTATAACCTGTCACCTGGTCTTGTGCCTTTTCCAAACCCGAGAGTTATAAACCAAACTGATACTGGATTGTACATTCTAGAATTGAAATCTAAAATTGAAAAAATCTGCACACTGAACTTGAAAGAAGTGCTCATCATGTTGAGCTTATTGGAAAACTTCTACCTACTCTAATATACTGATAATTTCGTTGTTCTAAATGATGCAATAGTGCTAGTGCAGCGAGTCAAGCAACTGATTATATACATTGACTTCTTGACTTTTTATTAAAAACATTAGAAAAACAACTTGACCTCTTGTCCCGGAAACCCAAGGTGTGTAGTGTAATGGAAACTGTAGATGAATGTGTACAATGGGACCAGAAAAATTATTCATATAATCAGCTACATGATCGATAAATTCATAATTTATTGATATACCTTTTATGCTCTCAATGACATGTTGATCCTGGGTAACCTCTTCAATTTCTTCATCAAGGCTGATCCTTGATTTCAGCTCTACAAAATCAGGCTCACAACCGTATCCTTCCTTTATTTGCAAGTCAAATGGTATAACAATTTCCTCTCTTTTTGGAGGAGGAAGACTTTCCAAGAATTGTTTAGGATCTTAGAAATAATATGACTCAAATTGGACATCTAATAGTTCAAATTCATTTTCTAATCTTTCAGCAACTAAACCAAGAAAACAACTTTTACCTTCAGATGTGAATCGACTAGATTTCAAACAAAGAAATATTGCTTTTGAGAAAATCTCATCAATCTAAAATTCTGCTAACTCATCCCTCGAAGTTTGTAATATTTCACCAGAGAGAGGGTTTGCCAATCTCGGATCACCATCAATGTTCTGAAATCTGGATTCTTTGGTAGTGAAGTCGCTCTGAACTTTGAAGCTCAGGATCTTGAACAATGGAGTCGCCAGGTGAATGGTACAACCTTCCTGTGTTTGGCTTTTGTTCACCATCAGAAGTCAAATCTGAACTTGATATATATTTCTGGAGAACTCGAAAGCTCGGTCCCCAGTATGGTCGCCAAAATGTTATCACTCTGTAATTTCTCGGTTGGAGAAGAAATTGACGGAGGTAATTGTTTCAACCACTTGGAATCTTGGATCTAGCCCTCCAAGACTCGGAGAGGGCTCTCTTTGTGTGTTTTAACTTGGTTTGGAATAGGATATTAGGCTAATTATGAAGGATCGGGTTTTTCGGTTTTTAAATAGTTGGGTTGGGACAACACGGGAAAACCATTAGGCAATGGAGTCAAAGAGGCCAAGGTGATAAATTTGCAGAAGTATCAATCTCAAATGAAACAGGGCAAGGTAGACATACTACTGGATTCGGTAAATTTAAATAAAGTGAGATAGAAGATAAGAGAAAAGATCAATTTAGCAACAGAGCAATGAAGAATTCTTCCATTAAATATCAGAAGAAAACATTGATATTATCTCCAGCCAGAATCAGAGTGTATCTTTCAACAAATTCTATTCTTAAACTTCTGCAAGATAATAAAGAAAAGAAAAACATATGAAAAGAGAGAAACAATTTATAGGAGCAGCACTTCACCAATAGCCATGGGACATGAATCCTAAAACACTATGATCTTGTACCCCTAAAGATTTGAAAGAATAAAGGCTCTATGAGATCATTACAATAATTGGGAAAGTATCCCTTCAACAGGTTCCAACCCCTATCTATTACAAAAGCATTGTCTTTTATAATGAAACAATACCTCTACTCATTGATTTGCTAACAAATAAACTCTAACAAAATCAAAACAAAAAAATCTAAAAATAATAAAGTTGTTATAACTCAAATTGTTGGAGATCTGTTTGAGTCAAATCTCCTTAGACTGGAAAAGCTTGAAACTGTCATTTGCCACTTGTACATTTGAATATCTTCAATCGACCCCCGATTTGCTGATTTTGAGCCTAAAAATCTAGGCCGTTGAAATACTCTGCCATCCATATTCCTTATTTTGCTCGAAATATGAACTTGCCTGCCACATAGACATATTCCTATCATCAATCTGTTTGAAAGATGCCTGATATTCTGCTTTTGACTGCTAAATTTATGGCCAAAATACTCTTCATATCAATTCAAAACTCGTAGAAAATTGAGATACTCTGCCACCATTCTAATCTCTATCTGTGACCATCACGAATAATCTACAATTTGATGAGTTCGAGTTTCTTTTGAATTCGACACGAATTCCCTCAAGTTGATAAGTATCCCGAATGTTTAGATCTATAGGAAAATCTCCTTAATTTTCCACCTGTATTGAATAGATTTGAGCTACCAAAAAATGAGGGCATAGCTGTCAGCTGTTATGATCTTATATATGAACTGTTAAGAGATGCCTGAAAGCATGGGGTTTGAATAATTATGTTTCCACATGTCCTTTTGTTTCCTTGTAATCTGAAACTGCTCCACCAAATTTGTGATTGAATTCCTTTTTTCATGCTTGATGATCCACTGCCTATTATGTTGCAAACTCTACTAGACCAAATGTCTTACAATTTTTCTCTTATGCACTCAAGGATTCTGGACGCTCTCTTTTGAGCGAGAGTAATACCAAAAAGAGTAAGTTCTAATAGGGTGGACACTATAATAGCTTCCACCATGGCTCGTCTGTGTGACCAACTATTGTGAGCCATGACCATTAGAATGTAGGCCGATTTCTATTGGAAAGAGCCTCTCTCTAAAGGATTTGAGCTTGAACTTTCTTCAAGGTTAAGATATAGGCTCCAATTTGTCATCGGTACATTCAGAGAGCTTGAACTCAAATCCAAATTTGCGCAGCTAAGGTCAAGGAAAAACTGAGGAGGAGCCAATTGCAAGGATGGCCCCCATGCATACTTTCGATTCTGGTCCCATATGTTGATGGTGGAATCTCCAGTAGAAGTTAATTGGATTTTTCCCATTCCATTGCTAGTCATTTCCCTTGTGGAAACAATAGAATATCCAACTGGATTAGACCTCTGACTAGAAGCAGTAATTTTGTGCTCAAGAATGGACTTATCCCAAATGCAATGCATCTTTCTCACATTCTCGCCAATTGGTTCAATGGCTCTTAAAGTGGAAACAACATGAAACCCTAACCTCTATTAGAGTTTTTTTTTTTTAGTCGTCTGGTACAAAATTTTATAACCGCTTCAATGATGTGTCTACATCCTTGTAACTCTAATTTACCCAAATGACTGTAGTCGTCTGCAATATGTTATGAAACTGACCCAACTTCAACGACCTCAGGTTCTTGCATTGGGAAGCCAAGAATTCCAAAGTCGGGCCTGAGTCTGGAACATTCTGACAGTCATCGAGCACTAGATCCGCTAAAAAAGGCAGACTTCCAAACATGTAATTCAAACCTTTGGCGGGTAATATTGGCATCTTCTCCTAAGAAGTTTCTCATCTGGATCGCCTCTGAGAGCTCTAAATGCAGTGGCATCGATCAAATGAAGAGTTTGGATATTGGAACAATTTATGGCAAGTGTAACAAGAGCCTCATCCCAACACGATCCCTGTATCTTGGACTAAAAACACAAACATCAAATAACTCCTCCAAGTTTTTGCATGCCGCTGATATAGCCCATAGATCACTATGTTTTTCACTCTCGGAAATGTCTCTTATGCACAGACACTCGCGAGTCACCCTTTCCATTTCACTCCATTTCTTGCAGATAAGGGCCATTTGGTTCTTCGATCGATACATATGGACGCGTAGTGTATGGGACCTGGTCTCATGCTCCTCGTGGCTTGGTTTGGTGCTTGTGCATTGGGTTTTGACTTGAATGTGGTGTTGCGTATGCTCTGCCAACTGTTGTCATGTAGGTGTAGTGCGCTGGAGCTGGAGTGTTGGAACTTGGCGCTTGTGCACTAGGACATTGGCTTGTATGTTGTTGCTTTGGTAAATAAGATGTGTTTTTGTTGATGACTGCAAGTGCGTGGCTCGAGGACTTGGAGATTGGCCCCTTGTGTCAATAATTTTGATAAACAAGACAGAACACTCTGCATAAAGGTCGAGGAGCCAATTTTGGCCCTATAAATTTCTCGAAATTTATATGGTGATAACAGCTCCTATGATCCCAACACGGATATGACCCTTCTATTGTTTTCCCTTCTGAGGTTACCCCTATCGCCACCTTCACACCTCAAACGACGCCCTGGTGTACCTTCCACAAGACATAAATAACATGATGAAAAATAGCCAAGTACATAAATGGTTTGAGATACAAGATATAAGAGGAGATCATCATGATGTTTGTTGGCACAATCGAGGATGTTTATCAAGCATCCTTAAAAGATGAAGAGAAGTTGGCGAGAAAACAAAGCCAGCAAAACAGGGGGAGGAAATTCAAGTAGAGGCAAGGGAATCTCCTGAGAGAAGTTCCAGAAGCCAAAGAAAAAGGTTGGAAATCATCATAATCACCCTGAAAAAGGGGAAGTTATAAGGAAGGAAAACACGGAGGAAGAAACTATTTTCCTCGAGGAAGAGGAAGAGGTAGAGGAGGTGAATTCAGATGTTATGCCTGTAGAAAGATAGGACACATGTCTTGGGAATGCCTCGAGAAGAAGAAAGGTACTAGAGGGGGAGAAGCACACATTTCTGAGGCTCGAAAGGATGTGGAAGCAGAAGTAGCAGAAGGAGGAAGGAACCTTATGATGAGAAAATTTCTTCTAAAGATAGAAAAGGAGGCAGAAGAACCAGTTCAACGAAAAAATTTGTTCAGGACTGCATGCAAGACAACAGACATAGTTTGCAAGATGATCATAGAGAGTGGGAGTACTAATAATCTACTATCCACAGAGATGGTGGAGAAACTAGAGATGGAGACAATTGTACAACCAAATCCGTACAAGGTATCGTTGTTGCAGAAAGGACATCAAGTAATGGTAAGTAACAATGCAAAGTTGAATTTAAAATAGGAGGCTATAGAGATGAGATTTTATGTGATGTAATTCCTATGGATGTTTGTCATGTTTTGTTGGGGAGACCTTGAAAATTCGATAGAAATGTCATTCATGATGGGAGAAAAAATACTTACACGCTACAGAAGAAGGGTAGAACACACATGTTGCTACCAATAGAATACAAGGAGCCAAAGAAGGAGGCTAGTTCAAGTATACTTCTCATGAGTGGGAAGGAACTCTTGAATGAGGTCAAAAGGGAACAAGAGATGCAGTTTGTTGTAGTGAGGAAGCCAAGGGTTTTCCTTACAAATACTTCTATGGATGAATTACTTGAAGAAATCTAAGAACTTTTAGATAATTTTGTTGACATAGTTGTGGATGAGTTACCTCACTCATTGCCACCCATTAGGAGTATCAGACATCACATTGACCTTATTCCAGGAGCCAGTTTACCAAACAAAGAAGCATATAGCTTGACACCTTGAGAGAATGAATAAGTCAAGAGTCAAGTCTAGGAGTTGTTGGATAAAGGTTTAGTCAGGGAAAGTCTAAGCCCATGCGCAATACCAACTATGTTGATTCCAAATAAGGATGGAGAATGGAGAATGTGTACAGATTCTCGAGCCATCAACAAGATCACCATTAGGTATATATTCCCTTTTCCAAGAATGGATGATTTGATGGATTGCTTGAGTGGAGAAAGCTATTTCTCAAAAATAGACTTGAAGAGTGGATATCATCAGATAGGAATGAGAGAGGGAGATGAATGGAAGATAGCATTCAAGACAAATGAAGGTTTGTTTGAATGCTTGGTCATGCCATTTGGGTTGAAAAATTTCCCAAGCACATTTATGAGGCTGATGAATGAAGTGTTGAAAGACTTCATAGGAGAATTTGTGATTGTTGATTATATACTAATCTTCAGTAAGATAGAGGAAGAACATTTAAAACACTTGGCATTAGTGATGAGGAGGTTGCAGCGAGAAAAGTTGTTGATAAATTTGAAGAAAAGTTATTTCATGAGGAAAGAAATCATATACTTGGGTTTTGTGATCTCTTCAAATGAATTGAAGATGGATCCAAAGAAGGTGAGAGAAATCAAAGAATGGCCATCTCCTAGAAGCATATTTGAAGTGAGAAGTTTTCATGGGTTAGCAAGTTTTTATAGGAAATTTATCAGAAATTCCAGTGGTATATGTATGCCCATATTGGATATGTATGCCCATATTGGATATTGTGAAAAAGAAACACAAGTCTTTTAATTGGATAGAGGAGGCTGAAAAAAGATTCAGAATGTTGCAGGAGAAGATCACGGGACAACCAAATCTGTTCTTACCAGATTTTGGGAAAACATTTCAAGTAAGATGTGATGCAAATGGAGTAGCTATTGGAGCAGTCTTGAGTCAAGAGAATAATATAGTTTCTTATTTCAGTGAGAAACTGAATGACACCAAGAAAAATTATTCCATGTATGACAAAGAGTTTTATGTAGTGATTCAAGCTTTGAAGAAGTGGAGACACTATCTAATTCCAAAGGAGTTTGTCTTGTATAGTGATAATCAAGATTTACAATTTATTACTAGGAAATAAAAGTTGAATCAGAGACATGCTAAGTGGGTAGAATTCATGCAAAATTTAACTTTTGTCGTTAAACATATTTCTAGAAGTGCTAAAAACGTTTCATATGCTTTGAGCAGGAGGAGTTTGATTGTACAGGAATTCCAAGTGAAAACCTTAGGGTTTGAACACCTTAAGGAGATGTACCAAGAAGATCCAAATTTTAAGGAGGCTTATGAGGCATGTGAGAATCCTTTGTTGGGGAACAAAAGCCCATGGACAGAATATTTAATCCAGAATGGATTGTTGTTCAAAGGAAGTCAATTGTTCATACCAAGATGCTCGATGAGAGATAATCTGTTGAAAGAAAAACATAGTGGAGGTCTAGCCAGACATTTCAGCCATGACAAAATGTTTGCACAGCTGAACAGTTCGTACTATTGACCAGGTATGAGGGAAGACATGAAGAAATTTGTGAACAAATGCAAAATTTGTCAGTATGCGAAAGGGAGACAACAAAACACTGGTTTGTATCATCCATTGCCTATTACAGAAAGGCCTTGGGATGAAATTAGTATGGATTTTGTATTGGGATTACCTAGAACCCAGAAGGGAAATGATTCCATATTTTTTGTGGTAGATAGATTTTCTAAGATGGAACATTTCATACCATGTCAGAAAACAAGCGATGCTACACACATAGCCAATTTTTTTTTCAGGGAAGTTGTGAGACTACATTGGTTGCCCAGGAGCATAGTCTTAGACAGAGAGACAAAGTTTCTAGGACACTTTTGGAGAAATATATGGAAGAGGGTGGGGACAAACTTGTCCTTCAGTTCAGCATATCACCCTCAGACAGATGGACAGACTGAAGTGGTGAAAAAAGTTTGGGAAATTTATTGAGGGGTTTAGTCACTAAGCAGGGTCGTAAGTGGGATCATATTCTGGCATAGGAAGAATTTGCATTTAACAATTAGGTAAACATGAGTACTGGGAAAATTCTGTTCGAAATAGTGTATGGGATACAGCTGAGAGGGATTACAAAATTGAGGGATCTGAATCAATATGAGTTCAGGAGCGCTAGAGTAGAATATTTTGCTACAGAGATGCAGAGACTCCATGATCAAGTCAAAGAGCAGCTACGGGACAATAATCAAAAGTATAAGAACAAAATTGATCAGAAAAGGAGAGAATTTCAATTTGAAGTTGGAGATGAATTTTTATCTCATTTGAGAAAGGAAAGGTTTCCAAGGCACATATAACAAGTTGAAGATGAAGGAGATAGGACCATGCAGGATCCTATGGAAATTTAAAACCAATTCTTATGAAATTGAGTTTCCAGATAATGTTGGGATATCGTCGATATTCAATGTTGCAGACCTGTATCCTTACATAAGAGATGATGCAAGAGAACTAGATGACTAGGAGGAGATTCAGTGGGAAAAACATATGCCCACAAAAGAAAAACCTCATATGGAGAAAATCTTAGAATAGAGAGTTGGGAAGAAAACTAGGAGAAAGGTGTATCCTGAATATTTGGTGAAGTGGAAATATCACCCAGTGGAAGACTCAAGTTGGGTCACTAAACCTGACATTTTGAAACATGGGAAAACAGTGCAGGAGCTCATGGACAAGAGTCCATGAATATTTTATCTAGAGGAGTATGATGAAGAAGCATCACCATCAAATCCAAAGAGGCTGAGAGAGGAGGTAGAATTCGACACCTTAGCGTACAAAAAATTCAAATCAGCATTTAACATAAGTAGAGTGAGTTGTTGAGATATTTTGGAAATATCATTTTTAAATACTTTGTTTGTAAAGTCAGGTCACTGCCTGAGAATGGAAGAATGTTGTAAATTCCTATACAATTGTAAGGTGTTACATATGTAGAGTGTCAACTCTTATCTAATAATAACTCATATTTATTGTAATAAGACTAAGTACGTAATCGCTAGAACGACAATGGGATAGAATTCAGATAGGACGGAGAAGAGCTCGATAAGAGACTCCTTAGATAAGTTTTATGCATTGTATTGTATGAGAGAATAGAGTGTGGGGATAGAAGATGAAAATTTAGAAGTAGCAGTTAGACATAAAGAGTCTGAAGACAGTAAAGAACTATGTTACTTGTGTAAATACTTCATGAATGAATAGAAAAGACAAAAATTGTCCCAAAATCTTGGACAATGTTCATTTCAGTGTGTATTTGAATGAATGATATGTTCTATGTATGTTTATTTCATTTTAATCATGTATATTGTTCATAGTTGAGTATATGGACTTATGAAGTGTTGATTAAGTTCAATTGGCTCTCTTCTAAGAGCCTGAATACAAGGAGTGCATATTTGTCCACAAGGAGTGCATTGACAGAGTTTGGAATTGACTCAGGAAAGCTCAGGAGAGATAATGGGAACTTTAGTTTGAGGGGTGCAAGGAGTGCACAAGATATAAAATTGACTAAGTGTTGAAGAGATTGGGACATCGAAGTGTAAGGAGTGCACATAACAAGATTTCTTTCGAAGAAATTCCTAAGTCCGAAGTTACGAAACCCAAATCCATCTGGACCGTAGATCTAGAGGAGGATACGTGTCAGTGTATCGCTCATTCAGAGAAGAAGCTATATGGGGGAAAGGGGTAGCACAACATCAAAATTTGCCTAATTCTGAAGAGAAGAGTGAATCCTGATCGTTGGGTCAAGAGGACATGTGGTGAAAGATTATCTACTTCGGAAGAGGAGCACTTCGGAGGGTAATCTTGGTGAGCAATGGAGTGAAACATGAATTTTCAAAGTTTCAAAGTGTCGAAACAGATCTAGGTTGTTCGTTTCGGAGGACACGTGTCAACAAATCTGATACTTTGGAGGAAAGGCACTCTAGAGGAAAGTCGCAAGAGGAAGAAAGAACTCCTGAAGCCGAAGAGCCGGAGTTCATCGTGACCACTGAGTTACAACAGACATGTGTTGACAGATATGGAGATTCAAAAGTTGGATACTCCGGAATAATGGCTAGGAGAGGTTGTTGACCAAAATTCGCCTGAAGTTCCAAAATAGAGAGAGATAGAGAAAAAAATCCAGACGGATAGATCTAGGAAGGACACACGAAAGAGATCCATGTACTCTGGGAGAAGATCACTCCAGAGGAAATCGAGAGTGGTGAAATCAAAACTCCCAAAGCCTGAATATTCAAAGTCAATCGTGACCATCGTTATGAGGAAGACATGCGTCAATAGATCACGAAATTCGGAGAAGGGAGCAAGGGGAAAATGGAGCGTTGACCGTAAGTCGTCTGAAGCGCCAAAGAGGTAAGAAGCTAAAACTTTAGTCATTGATTGCATATACACGTGGTATCATCTCTGTCACTTCAGAGAGAGAGAACTTTGGGGGGAAATGAGGGGTGAAGTCCCGAAGGACAAAATTCTCGAAGTGTCGAAGTCCATTGAAATCATCTGTTGTAAAGGGGCGTGTGGTGTTTTATATATAACTCCAGGTATAGAGCATTTTGGGGAGAAAAGTCTTGGAGCATTCAAAACTCTCGAACGTCGAAGTCCCGAAGTAGATTACAGTCGTTGGTTGTGAGAGGAGTGTGAACCATAGATCTGTTTCGCGTGTGTTTGTGAGTTCAGAGTTTGGCAGATTTGGGGTCAAGTGTGTCAAGGACGCCCAAAGCCGAAGTCCCAAAGTGAGGAAGAGTGGAATTTTGAGCCCACGGTCTTCAATCAGGGTCACGTGGAGGACCCTGTGGGTGTTCTGAAATTCCCAAAAAGAATATTTCACACCTGAAGTTTAGGAATTTGACCTATGGGGACAATTTTGAAGGTTCAACAAGAACCTATGAGCTAATTCAGCTCCCGAATTCGATCGATCCTTGACCAGGAGGTCACACAACCCTGGGAGTGTAGGGGGTCTGCATCACCAATCTACCCAAAATGCATAACTTCATCGAGATTTATACTCAATGCCCTGATATAAGAAAATAAAATACAATGTCCAGGTTTAGTTCATGCCCAGCCTTGGTCAACATAGGTCATGTGGAGCACTATATTTCAAGAGGAAACAAATAATTGTTTTCTTGTTATTTCATATTTAGTTAATAGATCGTGAATGGTTATCGACTTCTCCAATTGAGTTGAAACCATCTAAAATTGAGAGAGATATGTTTCATGTATGGAATAAGATTTGATCTTGTCCCTTATCCTCTTATGTATAAATGAGGGAGGAATTCGATTCAAAAATAAAAAACCATATATTACTGTATTGAAAATTCAAAGAGAGATGAGTATTATTTTGTAGCAAGAATCTCTGGTCTTTAATATATGAGAACTAGTTGCTATTGAGATTTTGAGCTCCTTTTGATCTGAGTTATCTTTCCAAATGAATTTTGTGGGTTGGGAAGGGCCGCTCGATCTAGGTAATGTTCATTCTCTATCATTTCGTTAAGTAGCTTTATGAATTGTTCATTGGTTTTTATTTTTAGCTAATGTTATTCTCTATCACGTTTAATTTCGTCTTGCTATGTAATTGATTAAACTGAAGCTCAGATCATGTTCTCCAATTGATACATCATTGTGTTGAGTATTGTGAATTCAATTTACATATAACATTAATTTCATATACAACTTTGCGTGATTTTTTCTATACTTTGCCTTTGGGTATTAATTGTTAATTGTAGCATTTGCATATCCCATACATTGGGTTCTCATTCTATTACATCCATTTGATCAGTCTATTATCCAATTCCTATTATACAATGTTTTTCTATACTTTCGACCCGCTCTCAAATCAATTCCCATGCCTTCCATTCCACTTCCTTATTCTTTTGTTTGTATTCCAGCACTCGACTTGTCACGACCCTACTCAAATCACCTTTGTCTACTATGTCATTACGCCTCAATTTCGGTTGTAATCTCCCATCAATTTGTTCACTCTAGGACACCCAATATGTTCACCCTTTCACGTTGTCTATTTGTTAATTGATACAGAAAAAATAGTATAAAAACATAAAATATCACCTCTCTCCTTATGCCTTTAATTTGTGTTATAAATCTACTTCCTCGACTTTCTATTTAATGTTGTATATCATGTTTAAGTGTTATGTGTTATATCTTCGTTGTGTATTGTATACATGAGATTCTGATCATTTTCATCACGTGTGAATATATATTTGTTCTATCATCATGGAGAGATCTATTTTGCACTCTCATTGAGTGTGCTCATGCTTTAGTGCAACGATACCATTAGACACCACCACTGTTATCGGATATGTTCTCCTCTATGGTCAAATACCTATCTAAACATGGTATCAGAACAGTTGGTTGTGATCTTAGGTTCAAAGAGAATGAGAAAGAGATTGAGATAATGTTAAATATGTGATCTAGTTTTTCCAAATAAGTAATGGGTTGTTCGAAACAGAAGACACATTGAAAATATATTTTTCCCATCATGGGTTATGGAGTTGTGGAAACCCTCTTTTATTGTGTATTTTGGGTTATTCCCTCGACTGGATAAGATCTAAAATTTGGATACATTTGGTTTGTGTCCTCACAATGACTATTCAAACCATTGTTGGTTTCTTTGTGTGGGTAATTTTTCTTGTTTGTTTTTCCGTCGTTCTCTAGTTGGAAGAGGTTCTAACACTTGGTTCATTTATAGTCGACTTGTCCATCTATCAAGGTTACATCAGTAAACTTCGAAAGAGAATCGGCTGAGAACATTTCTCATGTGGATATTCGACCTGATCTTGATCCAACTCGTTGTCTTTCCTTGATTGAACGTCGACTCAGGTTCACTTGACCAGCCATCGACCTTGGCATTCTTCCGACTGAGTTAAAATTTCCAATGGGAAAGTAAATAAACTTACCGTGACTTGAGATATATTAACCCTGATCTACTTGACCGATTGAGGCTTGAATCAACTAGTTTCATTCAGAGGAGAATTATTCACACATTCGACTTGTGATATTTTCCAGTAGTGTTTGACTAAAGTTGATCCCATCGACTAGATTGATGGATCAATTTTTGGACCGTGTATTTTCCTCCTCGACTCAACTGTGTGAGGGTTTTCTCAACTTGAAGAGTACCTGGTCCTTTTGATTTTCCCAACATCCATTTTGATTGGGTTATAGTTCGCTTGGCCATGGGTTTGCTGACTCGACTAGCAAACACATTGGTGTGTATTCTCGTTTAACTTTGGCATGCATCTATCCCTCCATGAAATATGGGCATGCTTGATGAAGATGAAATCCTATTTCTTTAGAATTTCCAAGATATTTGTGAGAAAATTCCATTTCCTTGGAAGAACACTGACTTGCAGAAATTTGTTGCACAATTGCAAACTAAGAATCAATGATTGAGAAGTGAACTGGAGACATCTCATACCCAGTTGAAATCTGAGGCTTCCCTCTTTTAAACCAACCTACTGCAACGGTTTGATGAGAAATATAGGAAATGTTTTAACCTATAATAGACAATAGAGACTATTTTTCAGGATCTGGTAGATAATTTTGGCGCTAAAACAGGCCTTGTCAATGATCTCGTGAAGGATGTGAAAATTGTTTCTCACATAGAGAATGTTGTCTTGAAGATAACATTTGTATACTTGTTACCCATTATTTTCTTCACCCTTATGATCATTAATTATGTACACCTATCCTTTGTCTTTAGAAGGATCAACGACCTGAATCCCTGAAGAAGAATGAAGACACATTTTCCCAGAAATATGGAAATTATCTTTTCCCTTGTAAGAACCTTATGAAGAGGGATCATCGCACCTTGATTAGTGTTAAGGATGCGACGATCTAGGATCATCATAGGTTTCACCATGGTGGCCTGCGATGTCATCGTAGTTTACTCAGTGTTAAGGGTGCGACGATTTTTCGTATGAAGGAAAAAGAGAAGCTTCTCGATGCTTCTAGAACAGAAGGTTCAAGGGTGAGTTGGCCTCCGATCGGTTTGGATCTATGTTAGATCCTTGATCTCTTGGGATCATCCTAACCTCCTCACCCTACAATTTTCAGCTTATAAAAGGAGGGGAGTTCTCATGGGGAAAGTTAGCTTGACTGAGTTTTTGGAATTATCTTGGAGCTTGATGAGTTTTGATAGACTTATGATTTATGTTGTCAAGATAGATTGTTAGTACCTCAAACTTATAGTCTCAGAATCCATGGAGAAGAAGTGTGTGGGAAGCAAGGAACTGTTGGAAGGAACCTGACAACATCAAGGCATTTGGTTGTATCTTTCTTCCACATTGATTAATATAAATATACTTTTTATTTCCTATATGAACATTATTTGTCCATATTGTATGATTCATTGATCACGTACATAATTTCATACCGAATAGACTGTGTTATTATTGTCTTTGTTGGCTTGTGTTTCTTTGCGGATACTTCTCCATAAGCCTTATGATGGAGTTGGGATCACATTGGCAAGGTCAGGTCTACAACATTTAAAAGGTATGTTTTGGATCCTCTTCTTATTTGATATCTGAAATCTAAGGAAAGTTTAGTGTAATGTTTGTTTTGTTCTAGTTTCGGGGTGAAACTAGGGAGATCCGTTTTTGTCCACACTTATCGATTTGTCCGATAATGAAATTGTCGACTCCACTAGGGAACATATTTTTTTCCTAGTTTGTCTTTATTTCTTACTCGGATTTCTTGGGTTTTGTTTTTTGAGTCACTAGGAGACCCAGATTGACTCTCTGGCTGCTAAACTTCACTGGAAAAACCTTCTTACTTTTTATTTTTTCCATTTTTCCTTTGATCGCCGCACAATGTTTTGAGGGACAATGCGAGGATTGAGGATCGACACACTTATTCTTTGAGAGATAGTGCGACGTCGTCTCACTTTGGTATTCATTTACCTGTGGAGATCATGGATCATCACACTGTGTTATTCTGATAGCCTGCGACGATTGTGTGAAAAATCAATTTTTGGTGGTTTTCCTTGCCCAAATCTGTGATAAATGTTTGGGGTGATTTGTTGGGTCTGATTACAATGTTCTTGACAACTTTGAATCTTATTTTAGCTATATTTTCTTTGTTTTAGATTGTGTTCTTTTGAAAGATTTGATCTCTTCCTTTGAGTGTCTTTTAGTTACAAAGAATTATTTTTCTTTAGAATTATTTAGTGGAAGAACTTCTTTTTATTTTATTGAATAGTTCGTGTTAAAAGAGAAAATTGATTTGGGTTGCTTTGTTTTTAAAGAGATTTGTTATTTCTTTTAGCTATATTTGAAACAAAAAATTTAATTTCTTTCTTTGCATTAGATTGGGGGCATCTTTGCATTTGAAGTAGCGAAATTGCATGGTTTTTAGCATTTTTGGTCTTGAATTCTTAAAAAAAAATCCACCTCATGGTCGGGGGGGCCAAGAATCATGTATTGGTGTATGGTCTCTTTGTCTCATTTCTAGAAGATCTTGATATTGATAAGTTTAATAAAATTTTGAGACATTGTGCATCTGGGAATGATAAACGTTTTCTCCTTCTCGTAATATAGCTTTCATCGAAGTGAAATATTTTCATTCTCATCTCTTTGCATTGTTTAGAGTCAGTCAAAACATCATTTAGTCCACGCCATTTTCCTTTTGAGTAACAACAGCCTTAAAATAAAGCGCTTTTAAAAATTGATTAGACATTTTTATATTTTCTAGTAGCAAACCTACATTAGCTTAGGGTGTAGGGCTTTGGAATACGTGTGAAATATAACTTTCCAAAGATGTAAACAAACATAGAATCTTGAGTTAGGGAGCGGTGAAACCCACTTGCTACATTTAGTCCTGGGAAGCCCTTCTAACACAAGAGTCAATCACGAGGTCGCATTAGGACCGACAGAGTTACTCACCCTGCTTTGTTGGTCTTGGTGTAGAGATTGTGCTTATTATTGGGGGTCATTAGAGAAGAAAATCATGTGCATACCTTCTCGATTCAATTTTGGGCTTAGATACCATGCCCTTGCGCGTGGATCGGACTATCGACTACTTCCCCATGCATCATTTTCGTAATTGGTAACCTTAGTGGCCTATTTATTTAGACTCTTTACATGAGGTGACTGTGGAGGGGCAAGTCTTCACGGTACCTGGAATCGACGTGGGCCAAAATCACTCGGGCTCCTTGGAGGGTATACCCACGATTATGTGTGGGAGCTTGCACCAGGGTGTAAGTCCGTTAAGCAGGTTGTAAACGTAAATTTTCCACCCGCTCTATCTCATCCCCTTCTTACATTGTTCTCGCGACATTGGATTTCATCACCAACTAGTGCATTCATTGTGAGAAGGTTTTGTTTGTTTGCTTGCTTCCTAGATTTTTAGTGCGTGTTGTTTATTTTCCCTAGAAGACTCTAGGTTGGATCTGTGTTTTATGGAATTAGTTCCCAGAACGACCAATGAAGAAACCCCTACTCCAGGGGAACCTTTTGTTTTTCCTTCTTACAAAAATGTTGGTCCTCCTTACATCGCTACTTTTAACCTTCTAGGTCTCATGATTGGATTGTTGGTATGGTTGTTTTCCACTTCGGTAATCCTGAATGAATCAATTTCTTTGGTTGTAATAACTTCCCCCCAAAAGAATAAACCTCATGTTGATCCTTCACCTTCTTCAATAGTAATATATTATTCACCTTCTCCACTTACAAGTTCTTCTTTCGTTTCATCTTCTTCGCCGAGTAAAAGATCTAAAGCTAGTAACTTGGTGGATAATAATAAGAAGAAAAGGATGATTAAGAAGAAGAATAATAAGAAAGGGTCCAAACCTCCAACCACTTCCAGACATGTTGGAAAACAACCAGTTACAAATAATTGTTTTGGGAGTGTTGATGATGCCAAGATCACCCAAACAACCCGTAGGCCCAAGTACCCTTCCAGGATTTGTAAGAGTAGCCATCTTCTTAAGGATTTTCCTAGTCTATCCAAGGTTATAGAAGAATGGTCTACACGCCCTCACCACCCCATGTCATCAACCTATGAACAACATGTTGATGAAATCCCATGAACTAGTCGAGATACGTTAGGAAGAATAAAAGTAGAGTCAAGTTCTCGTGTATGTTATGCGGAGGGAGTCCTCAAACTCACATTTTCCCTCGTATGGATGAAGCCTCAAAATTCTTGGAAGACATGATTGTTTCCCAACCTCAACTTACAGTTTATTATCTCAATCTTACTCTCGACCCACCTATCATTGATGGCATGATCAATCTCGTCCCTTCATTGATTAGTCTGGTTGATCAAGTGTTCAATTTGGTCACGTCCTTAGTTGAACTAGCTGACAAAGTGGTTGATTTGATCCCATACTTGGTCGATCCCACTCTCTCATTAGAGAGTGAAACCCCATTCTCCCCTTGGAGAATTCAACTCAAGTGGTCGATATGATCTCGTCATCGGTTGATCCTACTCTCCCGCTAGAGATTTAACCCAATATTGCCCATGTTTTTCTCATTGATACAGAATCTATCGTGATGGAGGGAATTCCTCCTTCTCCCATGGAACCCCATCCAAGTAATGAGGCCATCCTTTTTTATTGGAGTGTGCTAATTGGACCTTGTCTTCCCTCTCACATTCCTTTCAATATTACATTATAATTTTGTGTTTGGGATGTTCCCCAAATGCTGATAGACGAAGGTGCATTTGTTAGTATTTTATCCTCTATTTATTGGAAATCTTTGGGTTGTCCTTAGCTTGTGTCAGTTACGCAAAATCTGTTAGCTTTTAACATAATAACTAGTCACCCTTTAGGATTCCTTCCTCGGTTTCCCATAACTTTGGGAGGGAAAAATGTCATTATTGATGTCATGGTAGTCCACGATCCCTTGGATTTCTATTTACTCCTTGGGCGAGATTATGTCTATGCCATGAAAGCTATCATGTCCACTCTTTTTCATGTGATATATTTCCCTCATGATGGAAGAGTTGTGACTATTGATAAACTCCCCTTTGTTAGCCCTGATTTGATTATCAACTCAATGACCTCCCTAAACGGTGCTTATATGTAGATGGTATCGCCCCCGCCACAGGTCAATTATGTGGCGTTGTCTCCCATGCCTTCAACTGTTGATGAAGATGATCCTCTCATTGTAATCTTAGTCTCTTATAACATAGATCCGGTAGTAGACATGGTGATCTCTTCGATAGGGATATTGGAGCCTGATCTCCTTACCCCTGTCACGTCCTTCAACATGTGTTCCTTCCAGAGTGTGTTTCTTTCATTTAGTGAAGATCTCTTAGAATCCATGACCGAGTTTTTTCCCTTGACATGGTGTCCTACTGGAGTATTGTCCTCTTGGAAGCCATGATCAAGAAGATAGTTTTGAGTTGGTTTTCTGATTTCAAGTTCATTAAAAAATGAAACCAGCGTTGAGAATGGTTTTTTGATTTCAATCTCATTAAAAAATGAAACCAGCTTTGAGCATGGTTTTCTGATTTCAAGCTCGTTAAAAAATGAAAACAGCTCTGAGGATAGTTTTTTGTGTCTCTATGGAAACCTTGTTAAAAAATGAAATAGATCCTAAGAGAATAGTTCATGTTTTTGTGTCAAGCTCGTTAAAAAATGAAATAGAGGTCTAGGGATTGAACCTAGATTCTCAAGCATAGTTCTTGTTCCTGTGTCAAGCTCGTTAAAAAATGAAATAGATTTTCCCCTCTTTGTTTGAGTCAAGTACTTTGTTACATATAGTATTTGAAGCTTCATTTCATCCGCCTATGTCTTTAGACGCATCGAAGGTTGGGGGGAAATGCTTACATCCTTTGGACTTCATGCTGAAATTAAGTCGCTAGCTTCTTAAGTTGGGGGCTAAGTACCAACCATCCGTGGATAATGTGTTGGGAAGTTGCAAGCATAGTTTTCTCCGGTTCAATCTTGTGTAAAAATGAAACCACTTACCTCAAGCATAGTTTTGTTTAGTTTTAATCTTGTTTAAAAAATAAAATCTATCCCAAGCATAGTTTTGTTTTAAGCTTGTGTAAAAATGAAAACAATCATGAGCTTAGTCTTTGTTCTTTCTTATGCTCATAAATACCTAATAATGTAACCGAGTATACTTTTATCACTTTTTCAGACTCGTAAAGGTTTTACAAAAAAGAACCCCCTGGAGTTCCCTTTAAGCTCTTTTCAGACTCTCTGAATATGAAAAGATTGTCGAGCGATCTTGTTGTATTTAACGCTCGTTAAAGTGAATTAGAAAGCATGTATGTTGAGCGGTAGTTTATCTCTTTTTAGGTCTCATCATAATACTTTACAAAAAAACAACACACTCTAATCAAGCATGATTAGAAAGCATCCAAAACTTAAGGTACCCATTTATGTACTTGGCTATAGTAAACATCCCAAGTTATGGAATGAACAGATACCCTATGTACAACATGCATACAATCGAGCTTTACATTCATCCACTCAGACTTCACCTTTTGAGACATGTTTTGGCTACATACCAAAGGTTCCTTTGGAATTTATGTATGGGAGATATGTCGATGTGAATGAAGAACGAACAGAGGACAGAGCCCACAATTTCATCCAGAGGATCCAACAGATACACCAGACAGTCAGGGAACAGTTGGAGAAAAGTTAAGCATAGTATAAAGCTCGACATGACAAGCACAAGGTTGATCATCAGTTCTAGGTTGGAGACCAAGTATGGCTTCACATCAACAAGGAGATATTGAAGGGTGAAGGCAACAAACTCAATCCCATCTATTATGGACCCTTCATTATCTTAGAGAAAAGTGGTACCAATGATTTTCGTATGGATCTTCCACCTTACATGCAGATTTACTCAATTGTGAACGTTGAGAACTTGAAACTTTTTGGGCCTCCCATGATCATGGATCAAGATGAGAAAGTTTCAATACCTTCAGTTGATGAATGTTCACCTGAGTACTTGGATGAGTTATAGGAAGATATCATCCTCGATAGGAGGTTGTAAGGTCCTAACCCGCACATAGGTAGATCAATGTATTCGGATGTAATAAAGGTCAATATTAATAAGACCTTTCAATAAAATAGAATAAGGTGGATGTAATAAGACCTAATATAAGCTTCCGCTTCTAGAAGGATCTTCCTCTAGATGCTTCTCTTAATAGACATATTTAGTATAAATAAGAGTCGAGGGTATGAAAACCCTAGCTTGGAGATTATTGTAACAGAGCGTTGCTTGACTGGAGGTTGCCCCCTCGAAGAGGCCTGTGAACATTGCTATCTGATTCAAGTGTTATTTATGTTGCTATTTCGTATATCATTTATGTGTATTGTGAAGATTATGCTGGATATTTTGTTGTTATTCTGTCATTTCTAGCATTTCATTTATGTTCTGCATATTTTATATATCTGGTATCTTGCAAGTGGTATCAGAGCACTTTCC
>ML807185.1:17738-30522 GCA_009831015.1 Picea engelmannii
GAAAGAATGGTAGACTTTATTCAATTCTGGTCTATTCAGGAGACCGAACTTGTACAGAATGCCCCACGCTCAATATTTAACATCCAATTCTGAACCTCGCACACAAGAAACTAAACTCTGTACTATTTCCAATGAAATTTGTCCCACTTCATTTGGATTCTCTATGAAGAAGTTATGACTGTTTTACCCAGAACACCTGTTTATTGACTAGCTTCAGGACTGGTCACAAACCTATCTTCCACAGAGTGTATCTCGATAATTGTAGCGAATCGAGAGTTGAAATTTTTACCAGAGGTACCTTGATATGTCTTCTCAATACCATAGAGATTTCACCATTTGAATCGTTCTAGAAAAAAAGTTATATCAAAAATGGTAATATGTCTTGAAAATAACATACATTATAACACATCACCAAAAGACTTCATCCTCCCCTGAAATACGGCCTTCTTTACTTCTTATTTCCTCTGAAATTTGACTTGTATCAAATGAATGTATAATGATGTTTATTTATACCATTTATGTCACTTCCTTTTAACATTAGGGCCGACCTGACACTTTCTGATTTTGTAATTCTTTTCTTTAATTATCTTCAGGGCCTACATGTACTTCCTTCTTTAATTCACTTTGTCATCTTCAAAAATTCATTTCTCCTCAACTATGAGGATCCACATGATGTGCCACATACCACCAGAAACAACATGATGTATACTATCCATCCATGGGTGTTGTATCTACATGTGCATTTTCCTTCATGTCCAAATACCTTCATCAATCTTGCAGTCCAAAACCCATGACTAGGGTTGACATCAATGACAACAACCAATCTTCCAACAAGCTCATCGAAATATGAAGCAAATTTAATATCCTAAGCTTGTTGATCATGAGGTGAATGATAAAAAACAATAATTTAATGCTCATGAGGCATATGAACATTTTCATGTATAAATATGGATTCATAATTGATCTTAAAATGGGTTTCTTCGAGGGAAATTCATCACCTACCTCAAAATGCGTTTCCTTTTGACCAAGAAAAACCATAAGGTTAGAATTTTTTTTATTAACATCATGCACTTCTGTAAAATCAAGGGAATCATGAAAGAGAGAATCATCATCAAAGGAAAATTCATTATTAAACTCTCAACTCACTTCCTTGTTAATATAAAACTTATGAAATATTTAAATATCATGGGAGATAATAGGATAATTTTTTCATTCAGTTCTTACATTTCCAACATGTGAGTCATGAAAAGGAAAAGAATCACAAGTTAATTCATCACTCCCTTGAAACTTACTTACATTTCCAACACGTGATTCATGAAAAGGAAAAGCATAAGAAGTCAATTCATCACTCCCTTGAAACTTATTAGTAACCTACATTAAAAGCTTATATATCTTGGTCATTTGAAATGTGCGATGGGAAGAGTAGAAATGATTCAAAATCACCACCATTTAGTTGGGAGATATAATTTTATTTGGAATGCATTAAATAAATTCATCCAAGAGGATGGATCAATGAGGAAGAGATTTAAATCATGTGTCATCCTCATCCTAAGAAGTGAGTGGAAAGATGCAATTTGTGATAGTCATCCTAAGAAGTGAGTGGAAAGATGCAATTTGTGGTAGTATTGTGGAATACTCTTATGGATAAGTAATAACGGTTGAAAGATTATATATATTCATTAGGAAATTCCCATGAGCACCCCCTATAAATAGGTTAATTGTAGGTTAGAAGTTTAAGTTCAGGTTCTTCGAGGACATCCCAAGGGATGACACTTGAATAGTAAAGATAAATCATGGTGATGTAAGGTTAAGACAATGAAAGCATATGAATTTAAAGAAAAATATTCTAAGGACATCGTCCCTAATATGATTGTCAAATATGTTGATGCTAAAAACTATTCAAGTGAAGTACCAACAATCAATCTCTCTCATGGGCTATGTAAGAGGCACAAAAATATTGGTTTAATCCCTAAATGAAAGGAAAAGGAGTGGGTGAAGGGAGGTTTAAAAAAATGGAGAGAAAATCATTATCACATTATGTTTGCCAACAATAATGAGCCTACCTTAAATATATGCATTTTAAGCACCTAGCCTCTACCACCCTCTATGTGCGAAAAATTGTTATTCAATCTGAAATACACTTAGGATAATAAATTGGGAAAGGAAAGGAAATTCATAATACAAAAGTTCATTATGGCCCATAATGTTGAAAAAATAATCTATTTGCATTCCTTTTTTCAAGTGGAAGTCATTTCTTACTCACCAACATTGCAATAGAATACTTTAAAAATGAGACACTATCTTCATTAACATGTAAAAATGTATTGAGTCTTTGCAATTTATATAATGATGATCTAAGATATTTTTCTAAGAAAATATAGGTTAAGGAAACCGTTAGTGTGACTATCCTACAAATGATTACTCCATTGCATTGAAGTGCATATATGAAGTGATTTAATGAGAACAATTTCTTCCTTTGCCATGAGTACAAATGATTACTACATTGCATTGAAGTGTATATATGAAATGATTTGCAATGAATACAAATGATTACTCCATTGCATTGAAGTGCATATATGAAGTGATTTAATAAGATCAATTTCTTCCTTTGCAATAAATTCAAGGAATAACTTTGAATAAAAGAAAAAAATTCTCCTTACCTTTTGGCAATCATCACGTGCCAATTTCATTTCTTATAGGAATAGATATATAAACTTGACATAAATTCTTTACCTTGTGACAATCATCATGTGCCAATTTCATTTCTTATAGAAATGGATAAATAAACTTGACATAAATTCTTTATGTTATATGAAATTGATTCTTTTGCAAAGTTTAATCTATATTATTTAGTAAAAACTTTAACATGAACTAACTTATAAGAACATATTTTTCATTCATTAATTTTTATGGGATGCATAATAATTACAACTTGGAATGCCATTGGCTCTAAACCCTTTTAATATGAATTGAAACTAGTAATATGGATATTGGAAATGCAAAACATTTAGAAAACACCAATGCAATGCACTTAGAAAACACCTTTTTTTTTAGAATGACCCAATTGCAAATTAAACTTTAATTCAAAAGTTCAACCAAGCTTAATCGGTTTTTTGGAAATCAAATATAAATTGAATTGAACACCCGGATCCATGGCCAACTTTACTTTAGATTTAGTAGTGAATTATTAACCCTTAATCTTTCAACCATTATCCCTCCATTCATTGATATTGCATCCTAGATTCGATATTTAAATTTTAAAATATTCTGTTATTTTTAAAAACAAAATAAAAATAAAAAAATAATATTATTAAATTAATTAGATAAAAAAAAAATTAATATTAAAAAATAAAAGTTGTTAACATGTGAACTAAGTTGTAAATAAAAAAAAAATATGAGTATCTCAGAGATACAAATTTTACTTAAAAAATTAAAAGAGAGATAAGATTATATAAATAAGAATGAATAGTGTACATTTTAAGTTCAAAATTCTTGATAAAATTAAGAAGATATAATGTTTAGTAGGAAACTTGTGACTTAGCAAGGATTGAGACATCTCAAGGCACATTGAGAAGGGGTATGAACCTCTATCCCAAGGGGAACCTACCCTTTTAGTCTTATCACAAGGGGCCAACATGTCCACTTGAGAGAATTGAATCCGATTGGGGAGGATAACAAACATGCTACCCTACTACCTAAACTATAAACCCAGAAAAATCATAAAAATCACATTACCCATAAGTTAACAACACAAACTTGAAACAATGAAAACCAATACAACAATCAAAAGTATAACTATGAGATTTCAATCATCCCACAATGAGAAATAATGAATGAAATATAATGTGAATCAAGTTTAATACATTGTAATAATGTAGTGAGTTTAGTAAAAAAAAGGTCATGACCCTATCCTCCACTTGATTTAGGCCTATATACTCATACCATTAGTTAGAAGCACAAATATTACAATTAGCTACAAAGTAATAAATATAAAGAATAATATTATACCTCAAAATTAAGATGGTGCAGTTTCAAAAAAAAAAAATTATGAACTTTTTATCATCGGTAAAAGAATAAATTCATATTATTATAAAAAATTGCAATTTAAAAGAAAAATAACTTTATAATTCAATTTTTTTACATATAACAACTACATTTTATATTTCTTTTATAATACCTGACTTTTATATTTCTTTTATGAAGAAACAACTTCCTAACTTTCTTTATAATATGTGTAGAAAATAACTTCTTATAATATCTATGAAGAAGGTAAAAGAGATTAAACATTTTGGAAACTCTCTAACTATGATTTATGTGAATAATTTTAGAAGGTCGGAAGAGAGAGCAACCACAAGTTAGGGTTTTGACAGTCACGATCATAGTAGAGGACAACATGAGCACCAAAGGGGGGTAAGGGTACCCCTCATACAAATAGGTAGTGGTAAACAGAGGGAAAGGGCCAAGGGGCGTATTTTTCAAGGCATCAATGATAGGCACCTCGAGTTCAGACCCAAAAAAAGGCCAGGAAAGGAACCATGGAAAAAGTGAGTGCATGGAAGAGGAAGCCAGAGAAACCCAGAGTGAGATGCAAGACACAACGAAGACCAATCAGGCAGAAGGGTGTAACCCGTGCAAACCCAAAACAACAATGATACCCAAGGTGATACTGGAGGATCCATAGACGCAACTCTACAGGGACCAGATGAAGGCGCATGCGCTAATCTACAAGTTTATGGGCTTGGGGCCCACCAAAATAATGCTGCACAACTGGATCAAATATCACTGGAAGCCAAATGGGGAAGTGGAGCTCCACCTAGGCTCGAAAGGATTCTTCACAATAGTCTTTATAAACCTGGAAGACATGGATAAAGTCTTTGAAGGAGGGCCATACTTCTATGCATCAGTAGGTCTATACATGCAGCCATGGAAGGAAAAATTCTCCCTAGAAAAAGAGACCTTCAAAAAGGTGCCGGTCTGGCTGAGATTCTATTCCCTACCTTTAGACTATTGGTTACCCTCTACTTTCGAAGCAATAGGAAACAAACTGGGGAAATATATAAAGACCACAAAAGCCACCGTGAGAGGGAGATATACATCTTACGCAAGAATATGTATAGAGATGGATGTGTCCGGAACACTCTAAGAAGCCACAAGCCTTGAATTCAGGGATGAGGAATGGATCCAAAACATCGATTACGAACAGATCCCTTTCAGATGGAGAAGATGTCATGAACATGGTCATCTAATCAGGGAATGCCCTCTTAATAAAAAATAGGAAGTGGAAAACCCCAAACCATAGTAGGATGAGGATGAGTTTGTAAAACCAAACCCCAGAAATAGAGCCAACAAAAAGCAGAGTAAAGCCCCGGCAGGAAACAACCCAAAGGTCCGAAATAAAATGGAAGGACGGGATAGAACCAATAAAGAGGAAAAAGACGTTAAGGATACAAAAAAATCTCAGGAAGTCAGAGAACAAACAACAAATGAGCCCCTCGATTGGCCAAGTAACCAGAAGGAACAGGGAAGTTACGCAACCCCGATGGAGGGAGGAATCAGAGACGACAATACCCCCATGCAAGAAGAAGAGGGAGATGCGGAAATGACCCCAAGCAAAGTAGGCATAGAAGATCCTGAACTCAGAGACCTTGTGGAAAGGGAAGGGATAGATCTCACGAACATACTGGAGCAATGGAAAAGACAGGGAGTAGATAGTGTACCAACAGATCAACTTGACCGCATCTAGTACTTGTTCCTCCTAAGTGAGGAATCCAAATCTAGAGGCCTAAAGCATACACACGGGGAGATTGGACACCTAGGAGTCAAAGCCGACGAGGGACAACCACAACTCTCAACCAAGCAGACACAGAGGAAAAAAGGAAGGAAATCAAATAGTGTAGCCCTACAGGAGCTTGGAGTGCTACTGATAAACTCGGGTAAGATCAAGAAACTCTTCCCCAAATCCCCCCCGCATGTTTAAATGAAGGTTATAACTTGGAATATAAGAGGCCTAAACAACCCAAGAAAGAAACGAATCCTTAGAAATAGACTAAAACAGGAACAACCAGATCTCTGTTTTATTCAAGAGACAAAGTGTAATATAGATAGAATGCAAACAATCAGTCAACAACAATGGCGCAAGTACAAGATGGTGGCTATTGGAGGCCACCAAATGGCAGGAGGCATCCTCACCCTGTGAAACCCACAAGTACTAATCCTAATAGAAGCTGAAGCGACCAGACATACCCTTACAGTCCGCATGCAAATCATTGGGAACACATAAGTGATTTTATGCACTAATGTGTATGGGCCCCAAGTGTCAGAGGAAAGGAGAGGAATGATAAGAGACCTAGAAGATATTTAAAACCGATCCAACAACCTCCAATGGATCTTAGCAGGGGACTTCAACATCATCACGTCACTTGCAGAGAAAAAAGGAGGTACAAGAAGATTGGATAGAGATGCAGAGGAATTCTCAAAATTCATAGACGCAGTGGAGATGGTAGATCTGAAAACTAATAATGGCCAGTTCACCTGGAACAATAAATAGATGAACCAACATCAGGTAGCAACAAGACTCAACAGATTCCTAGTGTCAGAGTCAATCATTATGCAAGGGCTAACCTTAGATTGCAACATCCTTCCCTGGGGGGAATCTGATCACTGGCCAGTGCAACTGGAAGCAGGCTTCCAGACCACACCAAAGAACATACCTTTCAGATTTGAGAAATTCTGGATTGAACACCCGACATTTAAGGAAAGAATAAAATAGTGGTGGCGTGAGGAGAAACCAGAGAAAGGGACAAGGATGTTCAAACTCTATAAGAAACTAAAACACATCAAATATAGGCTGAAGGAGTCGAACAAGGACACTTTTGGGAATATAAACCAAGAGGAGAATAACATTGAAGAAAAAATGAAAAATCTCCAGGAAACTTGCATTTCAGAGGGCTACACGGAGGAGCAGAAAAAGGAAGAGATCCAGATGACCCAGGAATGGGAAGAGCAATGCCAACAAGAAGAAAATATTTGGCGACAAAAGTCCCGAATCAGATGGCTAAAGGAAGGAGAATGGAACACCAAGTTTTTTCATAGAACAACCATGGCCAGAAGAGCCCATAACAAAATCCTGAATATTAGGGACCAGGATGGAATAGAGAGAGAGTCACATAAGAACATCAAAACAACTTTGGTAAATCACTTCCACGGGATAGCCCAGGAACCCAACCACGACAGAACGGAGGCCATACAAAGGATAATCCAACATATCCCTTGCCTGGTTAGCGAAGAACAAAATAACAACCTAGACAAGCCCATTGCGGAGGAGGAAATTGACCAAGCACTCCAGGAAATGCCCAATGGAAAATCCCCAGGCCCAGATGGTTTCACAGTGGAGTTCTTCAAAGCCTGCTGGGAAGTTGTCAAACATGATGTATAAAGGGTAGTGGAAGACTCTAGAAGGTCAACCTCCATTCTAAAAACACTAAATGCTACAATGATTTCACTTATCCCCAAAGAAAATGAATCCAAAACCACTGATCATTATAGACCTATAGTGTTGTGCAATGTGGTGTATAAGATAATCTCCAAGGTTATAGAAAATAGATTGAAACCACTCCTACCCACACTGGTTTCACAAGAACAGGTAGGTTTCGTGGAAGGAAGACAAATAATGGATAATATCATCCATGCCCATGAACTTATCCACACTCTGAAGCTTCAGAAAAGAGGGGGAATGACAATACAACTGGACCTAGCAAAAGCTTATGAAAAAATTTGTTGGCACTATATGGTCAAGACCCTGGAAGCCTTCGGCTTCACCTAACACTGGATCAGTTGGATAACCAACCTAGTATCCAAAACAAGTTACTCGCTACTAGTAAATGGAGCCCCTGCCAAACCTTTTTGTCCCACAAGAGGCATCAGACAAGGATACCTGCTATACCCTTTCCTATTCATTGTAATGATGGAAGGTCTCAGTCGAAGCATTAAAAGTGCAACAACAACACGGGAAATAAAAGGTATCAAACCCTTCGGGAAATGTCCTACTTCCACACACCAACAGTTCGTGGATGACACCTTACTTCATGGCATATCCATGGTCAAGGAAGCGAAAACCTACAAATGAAGCTTAGACGAGTTTGGGGAAGCCTCGGGGGCAGAGATAAACCAGTCCAAATCTATGATCTTCTTCTTTAATACCAACCCCGCAATCCAAAGAAATTTGGCCAACATCTTGGGCTTTGAACACAAAGCACTCCCAACCAAGTACTTGGGAATTCCCCCGACAGGCAAAGCTTACAAACTGTCAACTTGGGAAGGAATAATAAAAAAGCTACAAGATCGGGTAAAAAATTGGATGTACAGATCCCTGAACCTAGCCAAAAGACTTATCCTGACCAAATCGGTTTTGCAAGATATTCCAACCTTTATGATGTCTGTTTTCCCAACCCCTAAGGAGATACTACAAAAAATAAGAACCATACAAGGGGACTTCCTGTAGCGAGGAGCGGAAACAAGGAAAAAATGGGCATTGGTGGCTTGAGAGAAGGTTTGTAAACCAAAAAACAAAGGAGGCCTAGGGTTACACGACCCGCAAGTGACCAATGACGCCTATGGGGCAAAACTCTGGTGGAGCTGAGTCAAAGAAACTACTATGCCATCGGTCAACCTGTGGAAGGCAAAGTATGCCCCAGACATATGCGACTAGGACAAAATCCGCTTCAGAGGCACCAGGGAAGGTTCTTCCATCTGGAACCTATCCTAGCCCAACAAGGCCTGGATCCAGACACACAACTTTTGGGAAGTAAGAAATGGCAAAACCGCCAGATTCTGGGAGGACGCCTAGCAACATGAACCTAGAATGGAAAAACAGGGCTGGGAGGAACTCCAACAGGAGATGATTGCGCAAGGAAAAACCAGAGTCTACCATTACTGGAAATAAGAAACATATCGCAACAAATGGAGAATCTGGAACACTGTCACCCCACAAAATAGAGACTAAACCGCAACAACAGTAAAAGAGGTGGAGGAGGAATTGGGGAGACGAAAAATAACAGTCACAGACAGAAATGACCAGCTGAGATGGGGGCACAAAGATAACAAGGAATTCAATCTCAAAGAAGTTCTCCACTATATAGCGGAACGGGACCAAGAAGACCCGACACATCAATGGGATAAGCTCTAGAACAACCCCCATTGGCCAAAAATAAAAATCTTCCAGTGGCTAATACTCCACAACCGAATCTTAACATGGGAAAACCTAAGGAAGAGAGGATTCATAGGTCCTTCCAGATGTCACCTATGTGAAGAAAAGGAGGAAACAACGAACCATCTCCTGGATGAATGTACCTACACAACTGAAGTTTGGGACTGGGCGACAAGCATCTTCCGACAGTATAATAGGATTAAAGGTAATATATTCACAACTATAAACATATGGAAAGAGAACTACAACGAAAATGAAAAGGTGAATCTCTTTTGGACCCTCATCCCCGAAATGATCATATGGGAAATATGGAAGGAAATGAACCGACACATCTTCAAGAACCAAAGCTAGACGACAGGGAAGATCAAGGAAACAATAATCTCCATGACAAGAGAAATGATACAGAGTCGCAACTGCCAAATAGGAAGAACACAATTCACAGACCAGGACCTCCGAATTCTAGAGTCTTTTCAACTGAAAGATGGACTCAACCCTAATTAGATAAGACGGCCACCACAACTACAAGTAGGTGAGCGCAATTGGAAACCGCCACCAGAGGGCTCCCTCAAGATGAATTTTGACGGGGGGTCGAAAGGTAACCCGAGACGGGCAGGAATGGGAGGGGTAATTAGGGACAGTCAAGGAAAAATCATTTGGCTGTACACTGGGAGTCTGGGGAACTCAGCCAACAACGCCATGAAATTTGGAGCCCTGCAGACCAACCTCGAGATTCTACACTGGGAAGGGATGACCAACGCCATAGTGGAAGGAGATTCCATTCTGGTCATCAACACAGTAAGGAGACGCCAAAACGGTACCAAAGTGGGAAAAATTCAGAGGCACTGGCGCTTGGCTCATTCCATGCAAAAAATTCAGGAGCACTTGCAGATGGGGATCACAGTGGAGTTGCGCTGGGTATGGAGGTCAACAAATGGACTAGCGGACATAATCACTAACGAAGGGTTCGACAAGGAAGGACCAGAACTAGATTCCATATGGAGTAAAATCCTGAATGGTCAGTTCCGAATAGATTGCATCCAACTAGTGGCAAAGGACTATGACGACATTCGAAGTACGGACGATCACATCGAGGCTGGAGGTGCAAAAATAATTGAAGGGCACATAGGATCTAGGCAGAATCTGACAGGCCACCACTTAAACATGAGTTACAATGCAGATCCCGGTCACACGACAAGAGGAGGTACGACACCACGATCCTGTCACTAGAAAGAAGTACAGGGGTTGTTTGTGGGAGAGTAGAAAGGATAATCAACATGCGACAAAGGACGAAGAACAAAAGGGTTGCCCGTGGGCAGGCATGGGTACACCTTACCCATGCACAGATAAGGGGGGGGGGATGATTGGCATACAACGTGCAAGGCAAAGGATTGGCGCAGGGATGACGACAGGGTTTTCAAGAGAACACACTCTGAAATAGTGGAAAAGGACCAGAAGGTACACCTTTACAAGAGACCCATGATTACCAGGATAAGCCCGCAGCTGGGGAAACCCCATAAAAGAAGAAACATTAGTGATAGCCACAGACCGGAGAGAAGCAATTACAGAGGCCATCCTACACACCAGGAAGGGGCGAATAGAAACGAATGACGAATTCAAGACAAGAACCTCCAAAATCAAACCGATATGGTAAGAATGAAGAATGCCTAGAGTAAGAGGGCCCCCTAGGGGGAGGAACTTCCAACAAGCGCCTAGAATATCACAAGGATGGAGCAGGCGGCCAGAGAAGCAAAGGGTACCTTTCTCACACAGGCCGATCCAAAAGGCAAAGCGGTCATCGACAGGTGGGAGAGAGAATTCAACACCACGCGCCAGTGCAAATCCTGGGCGAAACTCATTTAAGAAGCGGACGGGATAAGGGACCCAGGGGGCACACAACCCATAACAACCTTCTACCACAAAACGATGGAGGAAGCCTGGCGCAAAAATGTTGCTAGGCAAGCTGAGAGCTGGCAGGAAAGAGACGAGCAGGGAGGCGATCTGGGGCCACAAGAAGGAGCTCACAGAAATTCTGAGCCGCCTCAGCAACTTGGAGGCTAGTGCAGGAAGAATAGCAGAGGACTAGAGGAGCCAAAACGAAAAAATAGAACGAATGGAAGGACAATTCCACCTCTACCAATGTTATGTCCACCACATGGACATCACTCTAGCAGACCAATGCGGAACAACAACTTGTATTAGAAAGACACGCACGGTGGAGCAGAGGAAGGAGAACAAGGCAAGAAAGGAAGGAGACGAAAGCCATCCCATCCTCTTAGCACAGTGTCAACCCCTGGTCAATTTGTTTATCAGTGTAGGAGCCACCCCTGTTCTACGTTTTTTTCTTTTTTGTATATGTTATGGTATAGTTTTTCAAATTAGTTTTCGGAGACTGGGTTGGTTTCCCAGGGTGGCGACCGAGCCCCCTGCTTTTGTAGACAACGCAACTTCGGGATCCCTGATCTGGTTTCCTTTTTGGCAGATCAGGAATTTCCCCTTTTTCCTTTTGTACCATATTTTTTTCAGTAATATAGAATCTCAAACTCACTTACAAAAAAAAACTCTCTAACTATGATTTAAGATATAGTCAATCATAGTTGTCTAAAAGAACGAGCAACCAAACCCTAACATATCCCTAACTATACTCTTTTAAATAAAGTAAAAAGGATTAAACAGTTTGGAAACTCTCTAACCATGTATAGTCAAACATGGTTGTGAAAATAGAGAAAGAACAAGCAATCAAACCCTAACATATCGCTAACTAAACTCTTGGTTAGCATGGGTTCACCACTAAAGAAAATCTTCAAGCCCATAAAATACACTTAAACTCATTCATAAATTAATCTTAAATCACGTAACTCAATATCGAGAACCAAATATTACATCCTCGGAACCTTTTGTTTTGATCCGAATAAGCACTGGTATGTAAATCTACGCTTCGACTGAAAAGCAACGTTCTGAAATCTCTGGTGCTTGAAAGACACTCAATCATTTTAGAACTTGTATTTTGGTTTCTTCATCACCAAACTTGTCAATATCTACTTCTGGAGATACGGCATTCATTTTAAAGTTTGAGTCTTAAACGTTGGAAACTGTAAAATGAATGCGGTATCTCAGTAAGTCTCTCCAAACAATGAAAATTCTCTCAAAAGTCTTAAATTCGAAATATCTATTATCTCAACATTGTGTCCAAGTTACCTGGAACACCAGGATTTTAATCTCACTTAAAATTTGTAAGAATTCCAGGATTTTAATCTCACTTAAAATTTGTAAGAATTCCAGGATTTTAATCTCACTTAAAATTTGTAAGAAATATTGAGTAGGCATTTGATCAAAACCATGTTTTGTAAGAAATTTGTACAAAACCATCCAATGAAAATGACTACGTTGATAACAACTTTGATCAAAGAGTTCTCATGTACAATATTACACGCATCTGTGAAAGCTGACTTGGTGTGTTATTTTAGCCCAATGTTGAGGTTATCTCTTGAGTCACTTTCTCTGGAACATTTTGATCTGTTTAAGATAGGAGGATGGTAGTTGTATACTACTGCAATTCTTTTAACTGGAAAAATCTACCTC
>ML807185.1:31227-44173 GCA_009831015.1 Picea engelmannii
CCTTCTAAATTGACAAGTTAAAATAAATTATTCTTTACATATGAAAATGTAAAAAAATTAAATTTCCACTCATAAAATGATTATTTTATAACCCATTCATTATGAAAAATTAAACTCTTAATTTAATTTGAAATGTTGATGATTTGAAGGATATTGAAAAAAAAAATAAAAAAAAATAGATTGCAATTTGATTCAAATTTGATATCAAATATATACTGGAAAAAAAAATGGTTCCTTCAAACAAAACCATGGAAGAGCACTGGGTACCAATAATTAATATGTTTTTTTTATTGCTAATATATAGGGGGAAATTACTAATAAAAGAAAAAAAACTTATAAAAACAATAAAAGAATAAAAAGTACAACATATTTATGATTTTTTTTTAATTGCTAAGAAGAAAAAAAACTTACAAAAAATAAAAGAATAAAAAGTAGAACATATTAAGGAAATTTTTTTGTATGGCTAAGATATAAGGGAAAATGAATAATAAAAGAAAAAACTTATAAAAAGGATAAAAAAAATAAAAAGTGGAACATATTAAGGAACTTTTCCAACCCATAAAAACAATGAAAAGTAGAACATATTAAGAAAATTTTTCTTTCCTTTCAATTGAAAAAATATGAAATAATTTTCATTTCAAATTGAACAATTGATTTTTATTTTAATTTTCATTTGTATGAGAAATAATTTCAAGCCCTTGTATGAAGGGTTAGAGGATTCTTGAAGGGCAATAAAAACTTAAATTTTGATCCCTATTCACATCTTTTGTTTTTCAATCTCTTTTGTCATTCACATACATCTTTTGTTTTTCAATCCTTTTTGTCTTTCCTTCACATATGAAATTGGTCTTTTGTCATTCCATCCATTTTTCCTTTCCCACTCATCTTTTGTTTTTCTTTTTGTCTTTACATTGTCTTTCTCTTGCATTTTTTGTTTTTCAATATCTTTAGTCTTTCCCACACATCATTTGTATGGTATGTTTTCCAATAATTTTGTCTTTCCATTTCCTTTCCCTCAAATCTTTTGTCTTTTCCACACATATTTTGTTTTTCTTTTTGTCTTTCCATTGTCTTTCCCTCACACCTTTTGTTTTTCAATCTTTTTTGTCTTTCCCACACACACACACACACATATATATTTTCAATTCTTTTTGTCTTTTTCCCTCACATATAGAATTAGGTAATGAGCATGTGTGATATGTTAGCCAATCTTTTTTGTCTTTCCCTCACATTTTTTTTTTTTATTCCTTTTGTCTTTCTTCTCGGTCTTTTCTTTTTCAATTATTTTTGTCTTTCACACATCTTTTCTATGATATGTGCGTTAATATTTTTGTTTTTTCCACACATGTTTTGTTTGTCTTTTCCTCACACCTTTTGTTTTTCAATCTTTTTTGTCTTTCCCACACATATATTTTTTTTCAATTCTTTTTGTCTTTCCCTCACATATAGAATTAGGTTGATATGTTGGCCAATCCTTTTTGTCTTTCACTCACATCTTTTGTTTTTTTATTCATTTTGTCTTTCTCTTGGATCTTTTTCTTTCAATAATTTTTGTCCTTCACACATCTTTTCTATGATATGTGCGTTAATCTTTTTGTTTTTTCCACACATCTTTTGTTTTTCAATAATTTTAGTCTTTCACACATCTTTTCTATGATATGTGTGTTAATCTTTTTGTTTTTTCCACATATATTTTGTTTTTCAATCCCTTTCCCTTTAGTCTTTCCCACAGTTTTTTTATTTTTCTTTTTGTATTTACATTGTTCTTTCCCACACATTTTTTCTTTTTCTTTTTGTCTTTCCATTGTTTTTTCCCTCACATCTTTTGTTTTTCAATCTCTTTTGTCTTTCACATACATCTTTTGTTTTTCAATCATTTTTGTCTTTCCTTCACATTTGAAATTGGTCTTTTGTTTTTCCATCCATTTTGTCTTTCCCACCCATCTTTTGTTTTTCTTTTTGTCTTTCCCTCACATTTTTTGTTTTCAATATCTTTTATGTTTCTCACACATTTGTGTATGATATGTTTGTCAATCTTTTTGTCTTTCAATTTTTTTTCCCTCACACCTTATGTTTAAAATCTCTTTTGTCTTTTCCACACATATTTTTCGATCTAACTGATCTAACTTTTTATAATATATTTGAAGAAGGTAAAAAATAACTTATTATAACATCTTTCAATTTTATTTCCCTCACACCTTATGTTTTGAATTTCTTTTGTCTTTTCCACACATATTTTTCGATCTAACTTTTTATAATATGTTTGAAGAAGGTAAAAAATAACTTCTTATAACATCTTTGAAGAAGGTAAAAAAGATTAAATAGTTTGGAAACTCTCTCTAACTATGATATAGTCCATTCATGGTTGTTAGAGAAAGAACATGCAACCAAACCCTAACATATCCCTAACTATACTCTTTTGAACAAGGTAAAAAAGATTAAATAGTTTGGAAACTCTCTATATGGTTGTGAAAATAGAGAAAGAACCCACAATCAAGCCCTAACATATATCGGAAAGTCTCTCCTGAAACTGTAAAATGAATGTGAGGTCTCTGGAAGTCTCTCCAAACTATGAAAATTCCCACATAAGTCTCAAATCTGAAATATCTATTATTTGAACATTGCATCCAAGCATCTCTTACCTGGAACACTAGGATTTTAATCTCTCTTAAAATTTGTAAGAAATATTGAGTAGGCATGATAGTACAAAACCAACAAAAATGACTATGTTGATAACAACTTTGATCAAAGAGATCTCATGTACAATATTACACGCATCTGTGAAAGCTGATTCGGTGTGTTATTTAGCTAAATGTTGAGGTTATCTCTTGAGCCACTTTCCCTGGAACTTTTTGACCCGTTTAAGATATGTAGATGGTAGATGTATATTACCGCATTTTTCTTTGACTTTTTGACTTGTTTAAAATTGAAAAACGTGATGTCTGAGTTTTCGACATTCAGTTATCTCAACCGTTCTAGCTATGTAACCATAGTTGTGACTTGTTTATCAACCTCTGCCACATTTTTTTGTTGCGTAACTCCTCAACAGAACTGATGGGCATTATTTAAAGACTTAGTTTTTGTGAAAAAAGTATGTTGTGATCATTTTGGTGTAGTGTTTTGTAAAGACAGAGGTGCTCTTTTATTTTTTGTAGTTTTTCATGGGACAGAGACTTGCTCATTTGTTTTGTTGTAGCTTTCATGTAATAGATGCACTCTGTTGTGATTTTATGAAGTTTTTTCTGATATAAAAGAAGGGATGTCTATGTAACTTGTTGTAGCATTTTGGGTTGTCTCTGTAACTTACTATAACATTTTGTTTGAAAACATAGCATTTAAAACACAGTTTTTTTTTTAGTAAAGTTCTTTGGGAATTTTCTTCTAGACAGGATCCAAGTCTGTTTGGGTTTGGTTATATAGTCATATAACTCCTTTTAAGATAAGATCTTTCACTTGGTATCAGAGCAGAGTTTGTGGTTATTTGCAACCAAAACAAGGAGATAATGGCCCAAAATAACAGTTCAATCCAGTACCAAATTCCTCTTTTCCGTGGGGAAAATTATGAGTATTGGAGTGTGAAGATGAGAACTTTTCTCATCTCACAAGATTTATGGATGCTTGTTTCTGTAGGGTACACAGAGCCAACTGATCAAACTGCTTATAATGCATTATCAGTTGATCAAAATATAGAATTGAAGGAGAACAGAAAAAATGATGCCAAAGCTTTGTTCATCCTTCAAACTGGAGTTGACATCACAATTTTTCCTAAGATTGTAGAATGTAGGAAGTCCCATGATGCTTGGGAAACTTTGGGAAAAGCTTATAAAGGTTTTTTCAAGGTAAAGGTTGTTAAACTCCAAATGTTGAGATGAGATTTTGAGTCTCTATTGATGAAAGAAAGTAAAAATGTTGAATTTGTTATCACTAGAGTTCAGAATATTGTAAATGCTATTCATGCTCATGGTGAAATACTTGAAGATAGGAAGATTGTTGAAAAGTTTTTAAGAATTCTTCCCAGAAAGTTTGATCCAATTACTATTGCTATAGAAGAGTCAAGGGATTTATCTCATCTAACCCTTGCTGATTTATTTGGTAGTCTTCAAGTTCATGAAGACAGGTTGAAAAAGAATGAGGAAAATTTTGATCATTCTTTTCAAAGTAAGTTGAAATTTGATGAGAAGAGGAAACAATTTTCAACTTCCATGACTGAAGCTTCTACTCCTTTTTTTAGAGGAGGTAGAGGTTGTGGAAGAGGTAGAGGAAGAGGTGGCTGAGGAAGAGGAAGAAGAAGCAGCTCTGGCAGAGGCATTTTTCATTGCAGCTATTGTAATAAATATGGTCACCTTAAAAGCTATTGATTTAAGAAGTAAAGAGACACCTCTCAAGCAAATTTCAGCAAGGAAGATGGTGAAATCTCTCAAACTCTGTTTCTTATAGGTAATTGCCTTGAAGCTAAAGATGATTTTACATGGTATTTATATAGTGGTTGTTCAAATCATATGATTGGAAACAAAATTCTGTTTGTAAAGTTAGATGAGAGTGTGAAGGGAAAAGTAAATTTTGGCAATGATAATGAAGCAGATATAATGGGTAAAGGTACCCTTGCCATAAAAATCAAGAATGGAGGTGTTATGTATGTACAAGATATTTTGTTTTTTCCAGGTTTAAGGCACAATTTAATTAGCATAGGGCAACTAGACTGTAAAAATTAAAAGACTATTTTTGAAGGAAGGCTTTGTAGGATTTTTAACAGTACTTTCCTAGTTGTTGAAGTTCCTATGACAGAAAATAGGATGTTTTTTATGAGAATGGAACCAAATGTAACTTGTTTGGAGGCCTCAGTTGATGTGTCCTGGATTTGGCACAAAAGGTTAGGACAACTTAATTTTAGATCTCTTTCTATGCTGCAAAAGAGGAATTTAGTAAGAGGTTTATCCTCTTTCACAAATCCTGGTAACAAGTTATGTGAAGGTTGTGTAATAGGGAAGCAACACAGAGATAGATTTCCTTTTCATCAATTTAGAGCAGCAAAGCCTTTGGATTTAGTACATGTAGATATTTGTGGTCCAATGCAAACTTTGTCCCTTGCAAAAAACAAATATTTCCTTCTTTTTGTCGATGACTTTTCAATAATGTCCTGGGTTTATTTTCTAAGTGAGAAGTCTCAAGCTTTTAGTTTTTTTCAAAAATTTAAAGCTCTTGTTTTGTTTTTGTTTTTTAGTTTGTTCGTGACATGTGGGACTAACCTGTGGCTAAGAAACCGCGACTTAGGGGCATCTAAACCATCAAAATCACCTGGGGATCGCACCCAGCCTGAGCCACACCAACCCTTAACATGGATGGATTTTTTGTCCCCGCAGGTTTCGAACCGGTGACTTTCAACATCACGGAGCGCCTTAACAACACACTCTGTCACCGACTGTCCTACACCCCGGGGAAAATTTAAATCTCTTGTTGAGAAGCAATCAAGATACTATTTGAAAGTCTTGAGAACTGATCGAGGTGGAGAATTCACCTCTAATGAATTCAAAGAATTTTGAAATTTACATGGCATCAAGAAGGAGTTAACTAATGCATATAATCCTCACAAAATGGAGTAGCGGAGAGAAAAACAAAACAATTGTAGATATGGCTAGATGTATGTTAAAAGAAAAGAGTTTGTCAAACATGTATTGGGTAGATGCAGTCCATACAATTGCATATATCCTCAACAGAAGTCCTACAAAGATGGTAAAACATTCTACTCCTTATGAAGCTTGGTTGTGTAGAAAACCAACTATTTCTCATCTAAAAATTTTTGGGTCTGCATGCTTTGTTCACATTCCTGCACAACAAAGAAAGGAATTAGATGGAAAATTAGTGAAATGTATTTTCATTGGATATTCAAAAGAAAGAAAGGCTTACAGGTGTTTTGATCCACTTACTAATAAACTTTATGTTAGTAGAGATGTGATCTTTGATGAAGTGGGAGTTTATCAGAAGAATGAAGGAGAAGATAAAGAGCTTACCCCACATATTGAAAATTTGTTTTTTGATAACAATGATCAATCTTTGCAGCCCTCTGTTGTAACAAATGTAGGCTCACCTTCAAGGAGTTCTCCATTAAATTCATCTTCATCTTCTCCGTCAACGGGATCTCAAGTTGATACTCAAACAACACCTCCATCTAGTCCTCCTAGAAAAATTAAGAATTTTGAAAGAGTTTTATGGGACATCAAGGTATGTTAATGATCATTTTTCTCTTGTTTCTTCTGCAAATGTTGAGCCTGACAATTTTAAAGAATCTTTTTTTGTTGAGCCATGGGTGCAAGCAATGGAGGATGAAATGTCTCAAATACAGAAAAATGACACATGGGAGTTAGTTGAACTCCCTCATGGAAAATCTTCCATTGGAGTAAAGTGGATTTACAAGTTGAAATATAATATGTATGGAGGAATTTCAAAACACAAGCCACGTTTAGTTGCAAAGGGGTATGTGAAAGAAGAAGGCATTGACTACGAGGAAACATTTTCTTTTATAGCAAGACTTGAAACAATAAGAAATTTTATTTCCATTGCATCTCATTTAAAGTTGAAAGTTTATTAGATGGATGTCAAATCTGCTTTCTTAAATGGATATTTGAAGGAAGAAGTTTATGTTGAACAACTTCAAGGTTTTATTGTTGAATTTAAAGAAGATAATGGTTATAGGCTTAAGAAGGAACTTTATGGTCTTAAACAAGATCTTAGAGCTTGGTACTCTAGGATTGATAAATACCTTCATGATCATGGTTTTGTTAAGTGTTCTTCTGAAAGTGCAGTCTACAAAAAGGTCATTGGATCAGATTTTATTATTCTCTGCTTGTATGTATATGAATTAATATTTATGGGCACCTCAATATGACTTGTGAAGGAGTTTAAAGAAGAAATGAAATCATAATTTGAGATGTCTGATTTGGGAGAAATGCAATATTTTCTAGGCATGCAAATCAGACAAACAACTGAAGGTATATCTATTTTCCAAACCAAATATGTTGAAGACATGTTGAGGAGGTTTAACATGCATAATTGTAAAGATGTGAGTAATCCTCTTGTTGTTGGCAGCAAATTGATGAAAGAAGATGAATCTTCTCTATGTGATGCCACTCTCTATAGATCCATGGTTGGCAACTTAATGTATCTGACCACTACTAGACCAAACATTATGTTTTATGTAAGTCTAGTTGCTAGGTTCATGAATCAACCTCATGAGTCTCATTGACAAACAACTAAGAGAATACTCAGATGTGTAAGTGGTACCATATTTTTTGGATTGTTTTATAATGCTACTAATAATTTCAATGTTGTAGCATACACAAATCCAGATTGGGTAGGTAGCTTGGATGATCGCAAAAGTACTTCAGGATATGCTTTTCTTTTTGGAACAAATCTTGTTTCCTGGAGCAACAAAAGGCAACCCACAGTTTCTCTTTCTATAGCCGAAGCAGAGTACATTGCAACATCATCTACAAGCACTCAAATCATTTGGATGACAAGATTGTTAGAAGATTTGGGCATGGAAATTTGTAAACCTATTAAAGTTTATTGTGACAAACAAAGCACAATATATATGACAAAGATTCCATTTTTCCACAGCAGGAGTAAACACATTGACATTTGCCATCACTTCATTAGAGAACTTGTCCAACAAGAGTTTATTTTTTTTGAATTTTGCAAATATGAAGATCAACTTGCAGACATTTTTACGAAGGCTCTTCCAAAGGATCGATTGGAGAAACTCAGATCACAGTTGGGAATTCTCAAACTTGACATCAAGGGGGAGATTGAAAAATGTGATTCCTGATTTTTCGACATTCAATTATCTCAGTTGTTCCAGCTATGTAACCGTAGCTACCACTTGTTGATCAACCTCTGTCACATTTTTTTGTTACGTAGCTCCTCAACAAAACCGTTGGGCATTATTTAAAGACTCAGTTTTTGTAAAAAAAGTATGTTGTGATCATTTTGGTGTAACATTTTGTAAAGACAGAGGTGCTCTTTTATTTTCTGTAGTTTTTCATGTGACAAAGAGTTGCTCATTTGTTTTGTTGTAGCTTTCATGTAATAGATGCACTCTGCTATGATTTTATGAAGTTTTTTCTGATATAAAACTAGGGCTGTCTCTGTAACTTGTTGTAGCATTTTAGACTCTCTCTGTAACTTGATGTAGCATTTTATTTGAAAACAGAGCATTTAAAACAAAGTTTGTTTAGTAAATTTCTTTGGGAAATTTCTTCTAGAGAGGATCTGAGGTGTGATTATATAGTCATATAACTCCTTTTAAAATCAAATCTTTCAAAAATATAAAGATGGTAGTTGATTGGGGAAATCAACAATTAGTTGGGCAAGCCTGATAAATGGTCGTGTTATCCAAATGCAATGCAATAGTGCAAATTAGTTACGTCCATTTAGGTTTTAAATGGGACTCTCAAATATTATTCACTTCCCTGGGTAGAATCTAAGGTATTTTTAATTGATCAAATGCATCATGCCTTAGTCAGTGGAGTCACAATTCGTTTGAGTGCCACACATTCTAACATATACGGTTCTCTGTATGCACAACCTCTTCATATTCATAGTTGCAAACTCATTTTTTGGTTTTTCAATTTTTTTTTTGAGATCTTTTGTCTTTCCATTTTTATTTTTTTACACATCTTTTCTTAGTTAATATTTTTGTGTTTTCCACATATTTTGTTTTTTAATCTCTTTGGTCTTTTCCATACATTTTTTGTTTTTCTTTTCGTCTTTTAATATTTCAAATTGAAGGGCTAATTTTATTGTAACCCTTCTAAATTGATAAGTTAAAATAAATTATTCTTTATATATGAAATGTAAAAAAAATTAAAATTTCATCCATAAAATGATTATTTTATAACCCATTCGTTATGAAAAAATTAACTCTTAACTTAATTTGAAATGCTGATGATTTGAAGGATATTGAATTTTTCAAAAAAATTGGATTGCAATTTGAAATTGACAAAACTAAATTTTAATTAGGAAGAATTACAATTTCAAATTTGATATCAAATATATACTTAAAAGTCATGAAAAAAAATAGTTCTTTATGAGCAACCAACAACTATCAATAAATAGTTATGAGCAAGTCAAGGAGATAGCAAGGAGTTTTGTTAATAAATCTGGATAGAAAGAGAATTCATGATTTGATCCTCAATCTATGTGGCTTAAATAAATAGAATATACATTATTTTTTTTATTGCTAATATATAGGGGAAAATGACTATTAATAATTTTTTTTTTATAAAACCAATAAAAAAATAAAAAGTAGAATATATTAATGATTTTATTTTTATTGCTAAGAAGAAAAAAACTTATAAAAACAATAAAAGAATAAAAAATAGAACATATTAAAGATTTTTTTTTTGTATTTCTAAGATATAAGGGAAAATGACTAATAAAAGAAAAAGAAAAAACTTATAAAAAAGATAAAAAAATAAAAAGTGAAACTTATCAAGGAACTTTTCCAACCCATAAAAACAATAAAAAGTAGAACATATTAAGAAAAAATTTATTTCCTTTTAATTAAAAAAGTATGAAATAATTTTCATTTCAAAAGTAATTTTTTCTTTTCATTTCAAAAGTAATGGTTGTGAAAATAGAGAAAGAACCCGCAATCAAACCCTAAGATATATCTGGAAGTCTCTCCTGAAACTGTAAAATGAATGTGGTGTCTCCGGAAGTCTCTCCAAACTATGAAAATTCTCACATAAGTCCCAAATCCGAAATATCTATTATCTAAACATTGCGTCCAAGCAACTCTTACCTGGAACAACAGGATTTTAATCTCTCTTAAAATTTGTAAGAAAGATTGAGTAGGCATGATAGTACAAAACCAACGAAAATGGCTACGTTGATAACAGCTTTGATCGAAGAGTTCTCATGTACAATATTACACGCATCTGTGAAAGTTGATTTGGTGTGTTATTTATCTAAATGTTGAGGTTATCACTTCAGCCACTTTTCCTGGAACTTTCTGACCCGTTTAAGTTATGAGGATCGTAGTTGCATATTTTATTTTTTTTTGAACTTTTTGACCCGTTTAAGATATGAGGATGACAGTTGTATATTACTGTATTTTTGTTGATTGGGAAAATCAGTAATTAGCAATTAGTTGGGTAAGTATGATAAATGATAAGTGGTAGTGTTATCCCACTACTACCACTATAACCCACGATAAAAACTAATCTAACAAAATGCCTTAACAATATACCCCATCAACTATTCTAAACAAAAATAGAAAATACCTCTACACCAATAATCAATTTCATCAATAATCAATTTCACAATCGATTTCTCTGTCGAGCTCAGATATTGTATATATTTTGCCTGTTTTACATGTAGTTGGCTGAGTTCCAATGCATGCGAAGTAGCGCATGCAATAGTGCAAGTTACCCTAAACTTACGTCGATTTAGGTTTTTAATGGGACTCTCAGATATTCTCACTTCCCTGGGTAGAATCGAAGGTATTTTTAATTGATCAGATGCATCCTGCCTTAGTCAGTGGAGTCGCAATTCGTTTGAGTGCCACGCACTCTAAGATATACGTTTCTCTGTATGCACAACCTCTTCATATTCACAGTTGCACACTCATCTTTTGTTTTTCAATCCCTTTTTCACATCTTTTGTTTTTCCATCCTTTTCACCTTTTCACACATCTGTTTTGTGTGATAGGTTCGTTAATCTATTTTTTCGCACACATCTTTTGTTTTTCAATTCCTTTAATCTTTCATATATATATATAGTCTTTTCATTTTTTTTTCCATCTATTTTGTCTTTCCTGGACATCTTTTGTTTTTCTTTTTGTCTTTCCATTGTCTTTCAACTCTTTCCTTCACTTTTTTTCGTTTTTCAATATCTTTTGTCATTCCCACACATCTTTTGTATGATATGTTTGCCAATCTTTTTGTATTTCCCTCCGTGTTGCAAAGACATGGGTTGTTTTTCTTTCCCTCACATCTTTTGTTTTTGGATTCTTTTTTTCTTTCTCTCACATCTTTTGTTTTTCAATCTTTTTAGTCTTTCCCTCTCATGTGGAATCAGGTAATGATTTTATGTAATATGTTCACCAATACTTTTTGTATTTTTCTCATGTGTTTTGTTTTTAACTCCATGTTGCAAAGAAATAATTTCAATCTTTTTTTGTCTTTCCCTCACATCTTTTTTTTTGTCCTTCCATGTTGCAAAGAAACAACTTCAATCATGTTTTGTCTTTCCCTCACATCTTTTGTTTTTCCTTCTATGTTCCAAAGAAACAATTTCTCTCATATGTTTTCTCTTTCTCTTTTTCCCTCATTTACTTAATGTGCTTGCAAAGAAACAATGAAGTGCATAAAAGACATGGGTTGTTTGTCTTTCCCTCCATATTGCAAAGAAATAAATTCCCTCATATCTTTTGTCTTTCTTTTTTCCCTCTTTTTTTTATTTCCCTTAGATTTTTTATTTTTTCCTCCATGTTAGACAATGTGTTTGCAAATAAACAATTTCCCTCATATATCTTGTCTTTCTCTTTTTCCATCTAAGTTAGGTAATGTGCTTACAAAGAAACAATGAGGTGCATAAAGGACATGGGTTGCTAGCCTTTCTCTCTCTCCCTCACATATTTCTTCTTTTTCTTTTCTCCTCCATGTCAAGTAATGCACTTGCAAAGAAACAATTTCCTTCACATATTTTGTTTTTTACTCTGAGTTGCAAAGAAACAATTTCCCTCATATCTTTTGTATCTCTTTTTCCTCCTTATTTTCTTTCCCTCACATCTTTTTATTTTTTCCTCCAACTCAGGTACTGTACCTGCAAAGAGACAATTTCCTTCATATCTTGTGTTAGGGTGGAATCACGAAGGTGGGTTACACTTCCGTGACAATCTGCTCTCCAAAATTTCGAAAAACACATTTTCGGTCGAACTAAATATATTTTTCGGCCGAAAGATCTTATTTTCGGCCGAACTATTGTTCGGCCGAAAACATAAACGTCAAATCGAACGGAGCCGTAACCGGGCCCTCGATTTTCGTGTAAAAATTTGGTCGGCCGGATATTTTCTTTCCGGCAATAAGTTTTCGGCCGAAAGATAGCTCGGCCGAAACATTATTCGGTCGAAAACTAGTTTGGCCGAAAGATTGTTCGGCCGAACTATCTTTCGACCGAACAATAGTTCGGCCGAAAGATTATTTATATAATTGCCACACATCGATTTGTGACGTTTGGAAATTTTTTTGGTTGTATTAGCTCTGTGAGGCTCTGTGTCAAGGGCTCTGTATTAGCTCCGCGAGGCTCTGTGTGAGGTTCTGTGTCGCCGAGGTCGTGGGAGCAGTGGTCGAGGGCGCCGAGGACGCAGCGGTCGTGGGCGCCGAGGACGCAGCGGTTGTGGAGAAATTTCGAGCGCCGGGGAGGTATTTTACGTTCGCGTAAATTACATTTGCATATGTTATAGTTACAGTTTGCGAATGTTATTTTACGCATGTTTTGCGTATGTTATAGTTACAGTTTGCGTATGTAAATTTCGTTTTGCGTATGTTATAGTTACAGTTTGCGTATGCAAATTTTGCGTATGTTATAGTCACAGTTTTGCGTATGTTATAGTTACAGTTTTGCGTATGTTATAGTTACAGTTTGCGTATGTAAATTTCGAGCGCAAATTTATAGTTACAGTTACAGTTTGCGTATGTAAATTTGCGTATGTAAATTTCGAGCGCAAATTTATAGTTACAGTTACAGTTTGCGTATGTAAATTTGCGCATATTTACAGTTACAGTTTGCGCAAATTTGCGTATAGTTACAGTTACAGTTTGCGTATGTAAATTTCGAGCGCAAATTTATAGTTACAGTTTGCGTATGTAAATTTCGAGCGCAAATTTATAGTTACAGTTTTGCGTATGTTATAGTTACAGTTTGCGTATGTAAATTTCGAGCGCAA
>ML807185.1:49064-80500 GCA_009831015.1 Picea engelmannii
ATGTATTTCTTCTCATTTATGTGGATGCTAAAATGTGCTTATTGATTCTATCTACATAATTTGAAGTGTGCTTATTGACTCTGCCCTTCCTCATACATTTACTAGTTATACTTTTTAACTAAATTTAATGCCATGGATATAGATGGATTTTTTTATGGAATGTCTTTCTTCTCATTTTTGTGGATGCCTAAGTGTGCATATTGATTCTACCTACATAATTTGAAGTGTGTTTATTGATTCTACCTACATATTTGTAACATCAAAGCCCTCTAGAATCCATGGTTTTCCTCCATTCTTATATCCCTTTTAGTACAACTCAACCTATGCCATTACACAATCAATGGGGCCATATTTCTAGATATAAATGTAGGCACTTAAAGTAGAGAGGATTAAACCACATTAGAGGAACAAATGATTCTCTAAAAATGTACACTACAATCAACACTATGCACCCCAACCCATTATATCCACTTATGAGTAATTAAGAACTCTTGAGCATCATTCGAGACAAGCACATGCTTATTACCATGTATCGTCTAATAGGTTAAATAACATTCTTGTTTGTGCCGCAAACTTCTTGATTAGAACACAATAACCAACTTATCATGACATAATCAATTGTCTAATAAAATGATGGATGTGTATCCTTTTGTATGCCATTCAATGTCAACTTAAGTTTTGTTGACATCTTCGAGACATGTTGATCTTCACCTCACCACTTGTCAAATTACATTTGGTTGACATCTTCAACACATGTTGATCTTCACCTCACCACTAGTTGACCTCCATGTCAACGTTGATCCATCTCCATTCAATGTCAACTTGCATTTTATTACATCTTCCACGTTGATCTTCACTTCACCACTTGTCAACTTACATTTTGTTGACATCTTTGAAACATGTTGACCTTTACCTCACCACTTGTTGACCTCCACATCAACATTGATCCATCTCTCCACGTGTTAACAAAAACTTGGTAATTCACCATAACTATGTCTTTGAACTCGAACAATCATCCACTTTAACATTTTTCCAAGAGCTTAGATAAAAAAAAAAACACCTTTAAAGACTTCACCTATAGACTTTTATACAAAACTCTCTTACACTCCCATCTTGACATCAATGCAACTTTTCCATTAACATGCCCCCATCCCATCAACCTCTCCTACCAACTCCCTTAAATGTTCCATCCATCCAATCTATTAACTCTAATTCAATCTCATTTAAATCAATTTTCAGATCTATTACCTCTAATTCACTCTCATTTAAGTTTAAACAAAAAAACGCTATATAATGACAATAATTTGCAATGGATATTTCCATACATGCACGTTTGCATGTCTGCCGGTGCCTAAAACCGTTGGCCCTGAAGTCGCGCGGATATAGATCTCATTGAGAAGTTTTATCGTCTTTGCTCGATCATTTTTTAAAGAATTTATCAGTATTATTTAGTTTCACTATTGTTTATTTAAAGAGATTAATTCTTTAATCTACATTAAATCCATCCTGTGGAAATATATGTATATCTTTAGTATTTTATCTGCCATAACTGGTAAAGGCCAAAACAAGACAATTTTAGGATGCAAGGAGATTTGCTCAAGTTATTCAAAGTTTCTATTAACCTGCGTTCCTGTGCAATATTGGATTTAAAAGCAAACCTTCACTGTCATAGTAATCACTACCTGTACACTCAAAATTACATTGGTCACATTGGTCACCTGACTGGTACATGTTTGTAGTGTTATTTTTCCATGATTGTGCCTTCTTTGAACCTGATGAAAATCTCCATAGCAATATCCAGCGAGGCAAAACAGCATTTGGTCGGCAATACCCAATGCCTATTTACAAATTTACGGTACACTGTTTAAAATATATGTGAGTAAACTTTTGTTAAACGTCAGCACCCTGAAATTAGGCTAATAATATCTTCCAGATGGCAGCGATACACGTTAAATATAAGCAACATATGAATCTGTTCTGCTCAGAGATTTGAAGGCTCCATTTAGAATGACCACTCATACAACTGTAAACAAATAGAGTAATGAAAGCCATAAAAATTCGATCATAAGCTTTTTACAGATAGCATCTAACTGCCACAGTACAGAATACTTACAAGCACAACAATAACATGACTCCTCTTTTCTTAGGGTCAGAGAAATCCACAAGAGAACACTCGCAGTTGAAGATCTAAATAGAAAATAACCTATTCAGTGACAGACAACGCTGAAAGCTCAAATGGCCCTAGAATGGATTTGATTGTGCAGATTCGAATCAGAATCCATACATGAGCAGGATCCAACGCTGGTACTCAGTATACTATCCACATTGTTGTCTGCACTGGGGGATATGAAAACACCTAAGCTATATGGCCATGAGTCAGTATATGAAGTATCTGAGAATCCAATTTTGCCCGACAAATTGTTAGCAGAAATGGTGGTGTTTGTTATAACAGGAGGCCGATTGGATTTCAAGCCAGAAACACCACAAAATCCACCAGCGAAACCACCAAGAGCTCTGCGGGGAGCATTAGTTCGAATAGCCTTCTGACAGATACGTTCATCAAGTTCTTTTTTCTTAGTAACTTTCAGATTCAGAATACCTGATAAGATATTTCTGAGATTTGGCACTTGTTTAAGTAAAGGCAGCCTAAAGAACTGCTCACGAGGACCACTTTGAGTTACGTCTTCCAGGAGCAGTTGGGACAGTGAGTTGAAGAAGCTATATCCACATTCTCGGTCTAAAACAAAAGCAATAAGCATCCCAACAGTGTGGCCAACGAAAAGTAACAGAAGAAGAATCGGAGCTTCACTATTGTTACCCTTTGCCAAGATGGCAAAAATCTGCATTCCCAAACCAAGTGCTCTTGAGAATATGTGTATGCTGCCAATAAGTACAAAACAATCAGACAAGCTTGATCCAAAACAATTTCATTTGAATTAAAGAAAATGTAGCCCAGACAAGATAAAAAGGAAAATTCAACAAACAAAACAAAAAACAAAACAAAGACAAATTTATCCATTCTGATTGTAAGAAGTAAATCTCAGCAAAGTTTGACAAAGTACCAGAATGGAACACGATACAGGATACTCATGAAAATGCACTGGATCAAGACCACTGGAAAACTAAAACTGAGCTCCTGAATACAAACCCAATTTCTGTATCAATTTTCCCTCTAGACAAATCCTTCCAATGTGCATGTTTTACATTTTATATGGCACCAAATTCCACTAAATGCATTGGTGTTAAATAATTTGACATTAGGTATCTTATTTCTGCAATAGAGAAACGAAACAATGATTGAAAAGGCACTGGGGAAAACAATAGGTTTCAGGCTATACGTACAAGATTATTTACAAGGAAGAGTTTCAGACTTCCCCAAATCCAAAGAACAGATGCAAAACCCAGAAGGACATTGCCTCGATTGCTATGATACCTGGTAAACCATTTTGCAACAAAAGCAATGTCAACAATATCCATTCGAAGATCAATAGAAAATCACAAAAGAAATATGTGAAATGCTTCTAACAAGGCTAGAGCACATGCAAAGCATATGTACAAATAAAATATTTTTAAATCACGATATAGAAAAACCTGATATTCCACATAGTGTATGCTATATTCTCAAGAATAAAATTCAAATTATTGGCTGTACATATCAAAACTACAGCTAAAAGAATATAGTCTACAAATTTGAATTTCCTGTTTGAACTTAATATATCTTTGCACCAGAAAGACAACAGAAGGTAAGTAGGCAAGTTTGGGCATTCATTAGTAGAACAATGTACTAGTTTGGTCCCCCACAATGGAGATGGGAAATAAAGTAAGTAAATTACGAAAGATAATATTAAAAATTGCAAAGAGATCAAGGACCAAAAGAGATACATCTCACTATAGCATTTGGAACCCTGTTTAGAGTATGAAATTCTGAAAAACCACAGAAAACATCCTAATAAGCACTAAAATCTGCATTAAGTCCAATGATTGTATTCACTGCATCTAACTAGCCCAAGTTTATGAATGAAACAAGGTAAAAAATGAAAACCCATGCAATTTTCCATTATGAGCATCAAATAATGTGATCTCATAATCATGCTTGATTCTATTCTTGAGGAGGGTTAAATTCCATAACTCAAAATCCTATTACTATTTGACAGGATTACAAGGGCATTTACCACAGAGAACACACAAAATGAGAAAGTTGATGATTAGAGTACCATCCTCCTTTCTAGAACATTCCTTCTCCCAAAGCTAATAAAAAACAAACTATTTCCTCGAATATCTTATGGTCATAAACAGAACCATTTATGTAAGAGCAATGCATCGATTTCACTCTTGGAAAACTTAAAAAGTAATATGTTCATCCACATTCCCTAGCCATTCCAAATAAGTTATAGCTATTGAATGCCACTGTAGAATGCACCATGTTCGGTAGACCGAAGATTTGGTGACCTGGCCTTTCTCAAGACTCAGAGTGTAATTCAATCAACAGAGTGCCAACTACTGTACCTTAGAAGGTCATAGTTTGTAAATATGCTATCCCCGAAAGCAATTTTCCATTACGAGCATAAAAAAATGTGATCTCATAATCATGCTTTATTCTATCCTTGAGGAGGGTTAAACACCATAACTCGAAATCCTATTATCATTTGACAGGCTTACAAGGGCATTTACCACAGAGAACACACAAAATGAGAAAGTTGATGCTTAGATTGCCATCCTCCTTTTTATAACATTCCTTCTCCCAAAGCTAATAAAAAACAAACTAATTCCTCGAATATCTTATGGTCATAAACAGAACCATTTATGTAAGAGAAATGCATCAATTTCACTTTTGGAAAACTAAAAAGTAATATGTTCATCCACATTCCCTAGCCATTCCAAATAAGTTAGAGCTATTGAATGCCACTGTAGCACCGTGTTCGGTAGACCAAAAATTTGGTGACCTGGCCTTTCTCAGAGTGTCATTCAATCAAGAGAGTGCCAACTACTGTACCTTAGAAATTCATAGTTTGTAAATATACTATCCCCTAAAGCAATGTGCAAGCCATGTTTGGTGTATAACCACTATATTTGGAAACTAACATCACAATCAAATAGTCTCTAAATAAGAGCCAAGCCATGGCTGATACTACTTCAGTTTCAGCATAACTATCGTTACTTAGTAAGTTAGTCCTTTACTCTACTCAATTTGCTACAAAACAATACTGTTGGGAACGGGGAGCGGGAGCGAAAAAACGCAATTTTCAAAAAATCCCAGGAGCGAGAGCGTTTTTTATATAATACATATTCTGATATATGTTGATGCGTATATATAAAAAAACATGTAGAATGTCGAATCAATTGCAAAAAACATGAAAACATAGATTTAGATCATTTGACCACAAGATTAGTGATGATCATTAAAGCATCAACCATTTGATACACATATAACATCAATCATATAAAATTTGTCACGAACAGATTGTAACAGACAACATCAACCACAAAATGAAATAGATTCTAGAGTCTAGAGCTATGTTGTAGGAAACGCCCACGGCCCTACCCTCCTGTTTCCCCCTCCGAAACAAGCCGAAATGTTGGTACAGGTACGGTACAGCCGGGAAACACTGTCCACTGTACCATACAACGTTTCTTGATTTGGAAATGTCGTACGATATGGCCGACAGTGTTTCTCAGCCGCACGAGCCCGTTCAGCCGGCGTTTTGGCTGTTCTAAGGCGTCTTAGAGGCCAAATAAAAAAATAGGGGGGCATAGGACCCCCAAACACTCATTTTTAATTTTTTTTTCCTTTTCTAAATTCTCCAATGAGAATAAAATTGATTTTCTCTCTTTTTTTTCATTTCAAAAAGAAATTTCTAGAAACTAATAGAAACCCTAAATCTCCTTCCTTTGCTATAAGAGACCACTTGGTTCACTCATTCCTCACACTTTCATTAGCAAGAGGAGTTTCTTACAGCAGCAGCAAGGAGATTGTGTGGGGTTTTCCTGAGCAGATTTATTTTCTATTTGGTGAACAGATTTATTTTCTATTTGGTGAGCAGATTTATTTTATGTTTGCTTAATAGATTTCTTTGTTCTCTTGGTGAGCATTAGCAAATTTCTGTTTTTTTTGGTGAGCATATTTTCTTCTTGTTTTTGCAGCATTCATGGCTTCTCAAAGTGTTGTTTCATCTGCCCCTAGAGCTGTTGAAGTAAGCAGGCAAAAAGAATACTATCCTCTTTGGAGGCATGTTACCAAGGTCAAACCTATGGGTGCTGGTGGAGGTTCATGGGAATGGAGGTACAATTTATGCAAAAAGGATAAGACTTTCAAGGGCTCTTACACAAGATTCAAGGCCACATTTTGCATGAAGGGAAGGCTATTGAAGGTTGTCCACATACTCTTGATCGGCAGGTGAGGGATAAATTCCAGAAAGAGCATGATGATGCTCAAAAAATTAAGGATAATAGAGCCAAGATTGTTATGCATGGAACTAGCAAGCATCCTCCTTCCTTGGGTGTTAGCAATGAGCCAACGATTGTTCATGAAGCAAGGAAGAGAAGGGTGCTAGAGGTAGAAAACGAGATATCCAAAGGCCCTGGAGGACGAGGTGCAGCTAGAGATAGCAAATTGATGAGGATGTTCAACAATCAAAAGAGAGAAGAAGCAGAGTCAGGAGTGGCAAGGGCCATATTTGCATGTGGCATCCCATTTAATGTGGTTAGGTCCCCCTATTGGAAGGATATGGTGAAGGCAATTAACGAGGCTTCTCAAGGTTTCAAGGGGCCAAACTATGAAAAGCTTAGAACAATGTTGCTCCAAAAAGAGAGGGCATTGATTCATGATATTCTCAAACTAGTTCGTAGCTCATGGACCAGCACAAGGGTTTCCATTATCTCTGATGGATGGGTTCATACAAAGCGAAGGCCCTTGGTCAATGTTATTGCATCATCACCAACAAGAGCGATGTTCTTAAGAGCAGAAGATTGTTCTGGCGAGGTAAAAGATAGCAAATTCATTGTTGATATTTTAATTTCTGCTATTGAACAAATACGGCCAGCAAATGTGGTGCAAGTTATCACAAATAATGCACCTGTTTGCAAAGTTGCAGGCTTGATTGTTGAGAGTAGATATCATCATATTTTTTGGACTCCTTGCATTGTCCATAATTTAAATCTAATTTTAGAAGAGATTGAGGAAAAAACTGAATGGATTAAGGACGTCACAGGGCAAGCTAGGGAGATCATTAAATTCATCACCAACCACCACCAGTGTCAAGCAATGTATCGACAATACTCCAAATTGGAGTTGCTCAAAGTTGTTGAGACAAGATATGCCTCAAACTTCATCATGTTGCGTCGCCTTGTTGAGGTCAAAAGTGCATTGATGAGTATGGTGGTGGGTGTGACTTGGGCTGAGTGGAGACAGGCAGATTCAGAGAGGGGAAGTATGGTGCGGAGGGTGTTGATTGATGAGGATTGGTGGAGCAAGGTAGAATTCTTGCTCAAGTTTACATTACYTGCATTTGAGCTTCTCTGAGATGCAGACACAGACAAACCTTTCTTGGGAGAGATTTATGATGGCATGGATACCATGGTTGAGAAAATCGTGGAAATTATTACACAAGAGGCTCCCACTCTGCTTTTTGTTGAGGTTGATTTTGCTGAGCATGTGAGGTCCATCATTGTTACTAGGTGGAATGGCTTTAACACTCCATTGCACACTTTGGCACGTGCTCTAAATCCCAAATTTTATGATGAGAAGTTCATTGCTCAAAGCAATGGGAAGAGGAAGGCCCCACATAAAGACAAGGAGGTGGCCACAAGAGTGAAAAAAGCCTTCCAGAGGTTATTTCCATCTTCTCAACAAACAAAGGTGAGGGAGGAATTTGCTTGTTTTGTTGTTGGATTAGAGGATTTTGCAGACATCTCAGCTTTGGAGGAGAGAAGCAGCATGAACCCGATTAAATGGTAGACTTGTCATTTTCAGCACATACAACCTCATTTATAAAGGCTGATTTTGGATGTAAAGCCTCACTTATAAAGGCTAATTTTGGATTTTTCTACTTGCATCATGTAATGAATGATATTGATCATCTATGGGAGTTAATATGAACATGGTTTTCCTTCTAAAATGTCATTTATGTGTATCATTATGTTTTTCTTGCAATATAATGTTTTATTTTTTTTAAAACTATATATATAATTTTTATTTTTTTATATATACGACGTTTCCCCCAGCGTTTCCCCCGACATTTCCATTTTTTGAGGGCATGTTTCGTACCGTCCCGGTTTCGGAAACTTAGAAACGTTTCCCCATTTCGTGCAACTTAGGTCTAGAGCATCATATTCATTACCAAAGAGTTGTAATATTCAGTCAATAGTTCAAACTTCAAAGGTACACTGTCATATAATGTTCATTGTTTACAAAATAAGCCATTATAAAGAAAAAGTACTAAATTCTAGACACTACTTCTAAACATGAAAAAGAAAAAGAGATCTAGTATACAGTAGTAAGTACTATGCACAGAGTTTTCCTCTTGCCATGAGAAACTTCTAGTTTCTTTTCCTGTGATCTATGAAAAAGAGGAGTAGGAGTGTGGAAGTGTTCATGGAACACGACTAGCAGCTACATGGCCCCCACGTAACACTGGTTGTTGTGAAGATAAAGACAAAATTGTTGCATCTAGAAACCTGCTAGTGGGTTGGGGTAGCATGTCTTCTCCGGAAATATGATCACCATCATGATCACCCAAAAGTTTAGCTTCCAAGCACCTCTAAAACCATGGCTCCATCCTCCAAATTAGTCTCCTCTGGATTGTTTTCCCAAGTCACATTTCTTTTATAATTATCATTCTCCAATACATCACAATAATGGGACAACAACCTCAAGTTGTAATGCTCATAAACCAAGCTTTCTTCCTGATCTACATTCAAGTTGTTTCTCTTTACATCGTGGTTGAAGCTTTTAGGTGCTCCAACATTTCTCTGCAGAAGAGGTGTTGACCACCTGAGAAAGCACCTTCACTGCCAATTTATGCAAATATGTGATAGAGGAGCCATACATGTTCCACCATTCAATAGAACTCAACCTATCTCGATCTTTGGTTGCATGCAAGTTACCAAAGACTCTATGCTCATTGATGTACTTGCTCAATTCACTTTGTACTTGAGCACACACCTCTTCCTTGGGTACCAACTTGTCTAATGCAAGCATATACCCATTTTGCACCTCTAGATATGTGTGTGGTTTTCTCCTAACCCCACCCCCAAGTGCTGGTTGGGCCAACCAAGATGGAGAATAATATTTTGGTGTAAGGACATATGCAAGGGCATAGAGTGGAACATTGAGATTATCCCACCTTTTGACCACATGTTTATGGATATGATCATACAATATCGCATCTCTTGGCTCAACAATATCTTTGATTTGGCCTAGCATGTGGTCCATTTGCTCATACACCTCTCCAATCACCAATTGATCTGTATATGCAAACTAAATCATACTGTAATTTTGTGAACTGCAAAATATACCTAACTTGTTGCCAAAACTTATCATCAAGAACCATGTCCTCCACCTCTTGAAATTCAATTCTATCAAATGTGGATGGAGCCTTGTCTTTCAGATCCTGTCATGGATCACTCGAGACCATACTAGCCAATGCCTCTCTTACCTTCAAAAGGCACTTGAAGGTGAGATAATAGCTAGCAAATCTGGTCTTTTCAATCTTTAGTAACTCCAACTTGGAGTGAGTGTGGAAAATGAAGTGGGACATGGTAAAGCACCAATCCATCTATAATCACGGTCCTTCATTTTAATGATATCATGCATTAAAAGGTTCATTGTGTGAACCGAACAACTTGACCAAAATATGGTCCTTCTTACCTCTTTAGCTCTCCAACGGTGGTTGAATATGACTATAGCAACCTTCAATATCGCTTCCAAGCTCCACAAATGGTAGTCTTCAAGCCCCCTTCCAAGCTCTCCAATCTCCCTATGTCTTCAATATTCCTTCCAAGCTCTCCAATCTCCCTATAGAAACCTTTAATCTCCTCAAGAAATAGAAAAAAGCCCACTCAAAACCCTCTTAGCAAAGATGAGTGAAATGAGAATTAGAATGAGAGAAAAATGGAGTTAGTGAGTGTTTTAATCCTAACAAACCCTCACCATGTCTTTTGAAGCCATTTGTAACCTTGACTTGGTTCCCAAACACCCAAAAAAAGATGAATCTCCTTCATTGTGCAGGAGCAACCAGGGAGCATTTGCGAAGCATCCTAGAAGCGTTTAGGGAGTGACACTCCCTGAGTGCTCCCAAAATGGGCAGGGAGCATTTTTTTTTCCAAGGGGGCGTGCTAACAAAAAACCCTCCCAGAAGGGAAGCGCCCTTGGGAGTAGGGGCGGGGGGGGAGGCGCTCCTCCACAATGTAGCTACAAAACACTATAATGGGTGCAGAAAAGAATGATGTATAAAGATCTCCTTATTATTCCATGCAATTGGGATCTCCATACACTACATTATCTCTAAGGAGATTTGTTCTCAAGGACTCATTCACTAAACTATAAACAACTTAATAAGGTTAGTTCTTCATGTTTATTCAAATGATTTGGCGTGAAAGTTATGACATGTTAATCATTAAGTTATTGATTATTAATTTAATATAATTAGTAATTGGTTGAGGTAGTTTAATGGTCAACCACTTCAATTAATTTCAATTAATCAAGTGCATTTTATGACAAGAAATGAAGAAGAGAACGATGTTGGATTGGATTGTAAGATAAGAATCTGGAATTTGGTTTGCAACAACGGTCTCTTCAATTTCAAAAAACAAGAGCCATAAAAGAAAAACTGAGCATGATATTATTCAACTAGAAACTAAAATAACAAAACAAGAAAAGTAAGATGTTTATGTTTTGATTTAAGAAAATTTTTATAAAAAAATTAAAAACAAAGAAAGAAATTAAAATAATCTCAATGGATGACCAATAGTGTGACCAATGGGAATGTTGAGTAATGTAGCAGTGCTTGATGCATCTCCAACTTACTCCAACACTATCTAAAGCAAGAAAATACAGTGCTTGACTTGGAAGTATACTATATAACAAATATGCCATAACATGTCATGAAGGCAAAAGAGCTACCAAAACTGGTGATTTACTATGAAGTACTCTAGTTAGTGCTTCCAATGTTTGTCATTTTCGATTAATGTTGCAAATATCATGTCGAAAAATATATCATTGAGGGTTTGGAATATAACTTATTGGCAATATCAAGGCAAACTCGAAATAATAAAAATAAAAATAAAAATATTCATAGGAAAATATCAACAAAATATCATAATTTTGAATATATTGCAATATATTAAAGCAATATTATTTCCACCTTAGAAATCAAATGATAATATCGCAATATTTGCAACTTATTTGGACCAACCCTAGTAGAAATCCAACCAATTGATTAAGTAGGGAAATGGTTGTAGATTAGAAGAAATAGAGAGACAAAATAAAATCCATAACTCAGCAGACACAACAAATATATGGATAAAATGCTAATATGATCATCATGCAGAAAAACAGATACATATATTCCAAATAAGCAATATTTCTTATTAATAACCACGAAAATAATCAATAATCTACACCTGTTCTCACAATATCTTTCAAAATCCTCTACCAACAAAGTTATAACAATTAGTAATTCCTTTTGAAGCCTATGTTCCTCATTTCACGTGTTGAATAAACTTCTCAACTAACAATGCACTGAATTGGGTAGTCCTTAAGTTTCCCTTGCTTGATATCCAATTCTCACCAAGGCTTGTTGAGTACAACTTCACTTTGAAGCAAGAACTCATTTTTTGTTGTACCAAATTTTTTAGATGGTAATGTGGGTTTTACCAAATTTTTTAGATGGTAATGTGGGTTTTAACACTCAAATGGAAAATAGTGGAACAATAACATGATGCCAGTTTCAAGATTTCTATTAGCTCCATTTTACAGTTTGGTTTTTGCAGAATATGAATCATTTCAACAAGAAGACATTTAGATCAACCCTTCATTACTGTACCTCAATATTCATTACTACAGCCGAACCCAGTTACTGTCATGGTTTCCATCATCTGATTGGAGTGTTTTCTATGTACGCATTTGATTTGGATAACGATCTTTTAAAATATTTCGCATTTTATTTTTAACTTTAGTTCGACCGATTCTAGGGTTTCTATATTAAGGGGCAAGTCTAAATAGTTCACCACATAATACAGCTTACCCTAACATCTTATTTTGCTGAAGTTAAAATATGAGACCTAAATTTCTTGGCCCTGCACACTTCTATAGCTAAATTCCATCATGTGAAAATTGTTATGCACACTTTGGCATGCACCTTTACTTTCCAGCTGATATGACACATGCACAAGCCTTACATGGAAATCTCTTGTGCGTCAACTCTTTATGCCTAGGGAATGGCATTTTCCTTTAAGTTAGATGTGACTACCTCACAGGAGAGAATAACCCTTTTCGAATTCATCTCTTGATTCGCTTCTCATGGCAGCTCTAATTCATGTGACATAAACTCTCTCTCTTTCCCATTTGGCATTAGCTATTTTCAATAAGGGCCAATGATGTGTTTCTAGTTCTACTACATTTCTCTAAAACTGGAGACCTTTGTAGAAGATACTAATTCAGCTCTAGTAGCATGAAGCATAGATGCCACAAAAACCACAACAGGTATCACCTATCACATAGTAATCTGCTTGTACAAAAAGCAAACTAATCTAAAAACATATGAGTAGCCAAGAAGAAAAGTTGGTGGAACAGCTAATTTTGTAAATTGTAGATTCGTAAAGGTGAATCACTTCACATGATCCCATACTTCTGATCATTTTTTGAAGAACAGAAAGGCTTCTAAGAGATGATCAAAAGATCCTACATTAATTCTTCTTGAACCACATATTGAGTTCTCTGACCTACAAAGTACCATTGTATGAACATTTGTAAGCATGTTCAAACTCCATTAAAAAACAATTTTGAAGATTTATACCCCATCTTTAGCCTTCAACATTATCTATATTTTAAAGCGGCACTATCTCTATCTTTAAAGAAAAGGAGTAAAGATATCGTGACTTGCCATTTCGAGAAGCCTAGTTGAACGACCAAAACTGCAGAGCAAAGTACAACTGCAAACATGTGCCACAAAAGGTTTCCAGAAGTTTGCAAATTCAGTGACTGGCAAACCTGCTCATGAACAAAAATCATTTCATGTTAGAACATTAATATGTAGCTTTGGCTCTGCACCTAGAATGTGTTTTTAAATTAAACTTGAGTGCTAGATATCATCCATGAGTTGTCAGTTTCAGAAATAGAAAACTTTCATGCTAACAGCAATGTGAGATGTAAAAAAAGTGCAACAAAATCCATACATTATCACACCAAGATAAACATAAAGAAACTAAAAATTCTTCAAAAGATGTCCCATAGAAGGGTTAGTAACTTGAAGACATTAACCTGGAGAATTCTTCAAAAGTTCAAAATGATCTGCAATGTGGGTAAGATATTCAACAATGTAAACCAATTATATGACCCAGGGCATCAGAATACTCAAACTTCCCTGACTTAACTAATGGCTCAGAAAAACCATGCAACAAAGATGGCTATTGCACTATCCTTTTGTAGACATATAGAAGACTTCAAAGGACCTTCCAGTATGGTTAAATACTCAAGAAAAGGAATATGACAGAGCTTCGTAAGATTTTTGAGGTCAGTCACTCGGGACAATGTTGGTCGTACTGCTACTATATAATGTAAGTGGAACAAGAGAGTTTAAAACCCCTTTCAAAGGTGGTACAATACAAACTTGCTTGTAGTTCCAAATGGTAAGATTGACTGGTGATCATGAGACCAATTCCTGAGGAGATTGATCACTTCCAAAAATGTTACATGGTCTAGAGTGCATAGAACGTAGAAGATACTTGTAGGTACAAACAGTTTGATTTACAAGTCATTATGAGATCAATTCTGAGAGACCAATCACATACAAACAATGTTTCATAGCCTGAAGTGCATAGAGCATAGACAACCTGGAGTGTATGTATCCCCACGATATTATAAGTTTCACTTTGACTTACAACAGTTTCCTTTTGAGACACAAATATATACAAATATAACAATAGTACAAGACTACATGCTTAAATGACAAAGCAAGGCTACACTGATAAGGCAACTTAACTTCAGCATTTCATAAATCAATATCATGCTGAGGCAAAATATCATAGTGCTATGCTGTATATAAGAGGTTACTGACAATAGTCAAATAGAATTGCCACAACCAGTGGATGACCTGTTAAATCTTATTTTTAAATGTGAGAGTAAGAATGCAATAACGTGCAAGGCACCCTTGCTCAAAAAAATAACGTATATCTACATAGATAATAAGAGAAGACCAACCAAAGCTTGGGAAGATATTCAGAGACCAATGAGAGATATAACATAGGTGATGATAAGAGATTGAAAGGTGCCAATTAAAGAAAACAATAAATAACAAGTCAAGCATATCGAATCACAGCCTGGAGGTCAGATACATACTAATTAGAGGACCATTGAAGACCAACATCACACTGTAACGACATGCCCTATACATGACAGATCTCAAAAAAGTTCCAAAAAACAAAAGAAAAAACTCTTCATCAGATATAGACAACATTCATGATCTAAAACATTACCAGAAAAAAAAAATGGGCATGGAACATAGATATCTACCATTATTGATTTTTACGAGTAACAATAGTGTGTTAAAGGTGTGAAAAACCAATGGATCTTAGGGGATGTTAAATTCCATCCATTCCTTAAGTCATTCTCTGCGTAAGCTGCTCAGAAGACTATGTGAATGGATGGTGAGAAACAGACCAGGTCAGGGGTTATGCTTACTTATTCGTGAGCATCATGCTTAAAATTTGACACCCTACCCTGCACTTTAAGAAAAAAACATATGATAGCTAAAAACTTACAACACACTTCGTTTCTCAATCTACAAGTAATTGTACAGTAAATTTTTATACATTTTTCACTATTTCTTAAATATATGTATAGAAACATATTTCTAATATAAATTTTTATTTTGAAGGTCAGAACGGGATTCTTCCAATAAAAAATACATGTATTTTGACGCAAAAAATACAACATACATGCATTTGCCTTTCCCTTTTAAGTACAATAAGCATAACCCTTCCAATAGTGCGACCCAAAGAGAAATCAGACTGACCATCGCATGCAGGATTTTGGCCATTAATGTCATCCATTTTTAGAGTATATCATGCCAGATTCACTATTTTCGGGCTCATTTACTGATTCTTCCCATATAGTCACGAAGTATGTCCTTCGCCCTCAAAAATATAGCAAAGCATGCAAAATGAAGTTCAGTAGGAGACATTAATGCAAAATCTACCATAAGATAGTTAATTCACCAACAGACATGCATTACATAGAGCAGATAATGAATAGACAATTAAGTAAACTTAAAATCATAAGTAAAATTGGAACTGTTGTGCATAAATATCTGCTTACTTGTTCTCAGTTAATGATTTGCCTCCGGTTAGGATTATACAGCGCCGATCAAATGTAAATACACATTTCGCTTAAAAAATTGGGAGAATTTTTTATAGCAAGTAATTTTTCCTGATAACAGAGTCATCTTCTAACCACAACAATGTTATGCACTGAATTAGAGAACATCTAAAGAAAACATACCATCTCACTAAGCCAATGCCGAGACAAGCTTGTAGTAGGAAGCAGCATGCAAAAAACGATCAAGCACGCAACCGGAACGTAATCCTTACTCGAATTTGCACAGCATTTCTTCCAATATGCCTCTTCGAGTCCCGGGGCATTAAATTTCAAGGGAAAAGAACACAATAGCATGGAGCCGCTCTCCGGAGTCCCAGCGTACCCGAGCTTACTGAAATTAAAAGCTTCCATGGCCACTCTAAGCTGCTCGTCCGCTTGCCGCTGGGCCTCCCGGGCGGCATCCCTGGCCCTCAGATAAAGTTCATGATCTCTTTCACTCTCACGCACATTGATATTGTTCATATCCATAACCCTCCCCTGCCGGAACGTCCAATCGTAAAATGTGGCCATGTAAATAACTCCACAGTCAAAGGAACTTTAAAGTCTTTACAAAATCAACGACTCCCCTGCTGATCTTTTAAAGTCGGCCCAGCCCTGGCGGCCTACCTTTGAAAAGGCCGGCTCTTTCTGTGCACAGAGAAAAGCTTTGGCATTTTTTTTGTTGACCGTAGCTGGTACAGTCAGTTCCCTCGTGCTCTGGAGGTCACCACGGGCAGCCGACCGCCGACCGCCCACCGCCGATCGACCGCTGATCGATCCCCCGTGGCAACCTCGAAATCCCCAGAGCCCCACAACGAATGTACTGAAATTCAACAAATGTTCCTGCGACCGGCTGCACGGCCCCCCAGGCCGCTCCACAGGCGCCTCGGGGAGAGCGAATCTGCAGAGGAATGAAGTTCTGCGACTGCAAATGCCCTGTACGCGTAGACTACTCAAGAACTAATCGCCCCGTTTCCGCCATCATTTCATAGAACTTCATCCATTCAAAACTGCGATGTAGGCATGATTCATGGTTTCTTTTACAGTTCTAACAACAGATTGATTATATTAAAATAATTTTTTTGCGATGTAGGCCTGATTCGTTGCTTCTTTTACAGTGCGGACAACAGATTGATTCGATGAAAAGACTTTTATGTTCGCCGCATTCCAGCTAAGGCAGTCGGAAAAGAGGCGATTTAGTTAGTCAATAGACAGCGCCCTCCAAGAACATGCTCCGCCCCTCGATCCGCGCGAAGAAGGCCCGACACCTCGGGTTGTGAGACCTGCTAGGACTTCAGCCCTACGGGTATCATCCTTAGATTTCAGAGCTAGGGTTTAAACTTTAAACGCTTGGGTATCAATAGTCAGGGTTTTATCTCTAGGGTTACAAAATTTGTGGTTTGAATGCCAGGCCGATGAAACCAGGGCCTCGGCTTCGAACTCCACCAACGCACAGAACAGAATAATGAGATTTTGGGAAAGGACGAGAAAGCTCCGTTGACCGGTTTCCACGATTAGAATGTGTACGTGGATGACCACGTGGCAGTTTCCGAATAATTTATATTTTTATATTAAGTAGCAAAGGCTCCGGACGGAATGTTTGTTACTTTGTAGGCTAAGCTCACAGATATGTGATTCATGGTTTAGCACTTAGAAAATGTACGTGAATATTTATACGAGTTTATTAAATAATTTTGTTTTTTAAGAGTTAGTGTTTTAAAATTAATGGGTTAGTAAAGCGTTTAGGAAGTTGTAAGTGTGTTTTTTTTTAAATAAAGTGGTAAAAAGTTTATATTATTTAAAATTATTGGTTTAGTTTTTATCAATACAATATAAGATTTAGATTTGTAATTGTGTAATTATATTATTGTGTGCAAATGAAATTTGCAAATTAAAATAAATGTTGAGTGGTAGTGTAGTCTCTGTTGAATTGGGAATAAATGCACAGGGACGAGAAAAAGAGCGGAGGTAGATGGAAACTTCAGCGGAGATGTGGTAAGTAGCTTGAAGCACAGGTGGTATCCATGGAGTAAATGACACATGGCCTTTAGAGTCCCATTTATTTTTTGAAAGTATATAATCTATTTTGCTATGTTGAGAATTTATGTCTATTTTGTCTCTATATGTGGCAAGACAAAAAAAAAGTTATATTCAAATTAAAAAAACACAATTTCTTGCATAGTGGAAGATAAAAATTTATGAGGACATAAATACGAAAGGAGATAAAAAACAGTTTAATTTGAAATATATCAAAAAATAATATTGTATGTTACATATTCCTGGAAATTTAAATGCATTTGTCATATAGACTGGGATTGGGGCTCCCGCGGTCCATAAGCATAGTAGAAGATAAAAATTTATGACATAAATATAAAAGGAGATAAAAAAACAGTTTTATTTGAAATATATCAAAAAATAATATTGTCTGTTACATATTCCTGGAAATTTAAATGTGTTTGTCATGTACACTGGGATTGGGGCTTCCGCGGACCATAAGAGAAATATGTACAAGAAACAAGACTGTGTAAAGAAAAAGTGGGTGACGATAGAGTGTAATACCTGAAAAGAATAAATTGAAAGCGATCAGTCTTTGGCTAGACATTTCTATTTAAAAAAGTGGAATAACTGAGTTGATAAACAAAGCAGGATGTGATCAGTATAGACTTACAATGATAGTACATATCACCCCTTTTGTTATTTGCTTGTTGATGCCTTTTTATTGATGTCGTCGACGGCTACTGGAATCGTGACAACTTCCTGTTGCCTTTCGTCGGCGACCTGCTTCAGTTCCCTTTCGAGTCATTCTTCAATGTAGCCTCTCATTGGGGCGACGTTGATCTCATTCTAGATTTTTATGTTGAAAAGTTCCTTTTCTAATTCCCTAAAATCAATAGAAAGATTACGCAGAGCCTGATCAATTGCGTCATTATGTACCGAATAGTCGACTAGCCAGTTGTCGACGTCATCTTGACCATATTCAAGAATGTTGTAAAACTTTTTCAAAGACAACGCCTTAAAAATATCAACTTGTTTATCGAAGGCTTGCTTAGTTAAGGGCAAGGAGTTGACGATTAAGTTGGGGTCTTGGAAGTCGTTGGTCCTTCCAGATAAGTCTATTCTAGTCAGCTTTGTGAATAATTTGTCTTTATTTGATATGGCTTGTTCACATGACTGGACAATGAGATGCAGGTTCTTCACTTTTTTCTTTCCAGCATGCATTTAATTGAGCGATCCGGTTTTTTGATGGGAGATCTTGTTGTCTTCTTCTCGTTTCTGTCATATTGTTGACAATGGTGCCAAAAGAAAGGATCGTGTCTAAATGGAAATGTTGTTCATCTTTTAAATCCGCCTGCAAATGTTCGAGCAAATTATGTGTCCTCGTTCCAAGGGAAGTCATGGTTTGCGATGTTTCCCACGCCTCAATAATTAGTTCCATTCTTTTCTTGATATTATTCTCCACATATCCTCTACACGATGTGAGGAGGATGGAGGATCCTTTTAACTTGGCTGCAGGGGTAGTAGGCATGGCTATTGCCAAAGGATTAGCAAGCAATGGAATAGGAATCAAAGCTTCTTCCAATTCCTTGACCCGATCCTTCAGTCTGGCATTCTCGGCCTCAATGCCTTCAATGGAATCATCAAGAGCATCTACGGTTGCTATATGAAGTCGACAGATTTGGGATGACCGCATTTTCGCAAGGTTAACCTCTGAACGAGATTTTCCTTTCTTATTTTTTATATCTTTTTTTTCAATAATTAATTTTTTGGATTGGTTGTCAAAAACAACGCTTTGGAACACAGAGGATTCATCTTCGTCAAAATTTTCGGTGTCAGCTATGCCCATTGGACGACTATGCTGGATTGCGTCTCCGGGCTTATCAAGGTAGCAAAATACTTTATCCAGATCAGGCTCAAGTTCCATGTTCTCACTCTCAATTTCAGGCTCTTCCGCTTGTCCCAAAAAAAAATTCTCTTCTTGTCCACTGGAAGCTTGTGAGAACTATCAATTTTAGGGTGAGGAGGGTCGTTATCTCCTCCTTCGTTTGAAGAATTCTGATTTTCTTTTTTGTTGTGGTGGGTCGTTGGAGCGATGCTCCAGGATGTCGTACTTTTGGGAGTGTTATCCGATGATTGAACACTCTTCTCACTGGGGCCTTTTCCATGTTGCTTCTACAATTCAGTGGTGCTTTGTAGTGTGTCTAGGTCACCAACATCAAAAGCAGGAGCGTTGTCGTCTGTGTCTCTGTTTTTGGTCAAGTGTTTTTTGAAAAAAGAATTGTCGAAGCCAAGTGATTGTAAATGTTGTAAAAAAGATTTATTAGGGTCGAACCCTCTTAGGCTTTCAGCATATCTTAGGTTCAAGTTGCTGAAATGGGTTGTGAATTCATTAATTTTGTTGACATTTCTCAACATGAAGTCCCCAACTTTCCAAGGCAGAGGAATGAACTGTTTTTTTCTCTTCTCTTGGAATAGATGCAACCAATAGTTGTATTTCCTTGCTACTTCTATAACAAACATTATGTTTGTAATGTGACATGGAAGGAGAGCATGTTTTTCCCTGGAGCCAAAAATCCTTATCACAGTGTAATTATCCATATGTTCAAGTGCCCCCTTCCTGTCCAAAAACCTGGTTGCCTGGTCAGATATGCAGGGAGCATCTTCCCCTAACAACAAAACTTTGAAAACAGACACAAAGCCACTAAAAACCTCATAAAAATAGTGGGAGGCCTTATGTTTCCACAAGTCCTGGTACCAGAACATTACTGCGTCGAATTCTCAGTTTACCTTCTTGGACAGAGATAGTTTTGGAAATTGGCAGCAATGTGCTATCACAAAAACCAAGTAGGATGACATATAAATTTCTTCTCCTTTTTGAAGCTTGACAATTGGGAACAAATTTCATGGGAAATTAGCTTGCCCCAATAAAAAATGGCTTGTTCCTTTACTGTGAAATACAAAATATAAAGAGCCATGCGAGAAATAGTTGTTGTGGACTCCTATCCCGTTATTCTTGTAAATAGCCAGGCAATCTCCTGGAATGGATTTCTAAATGAACTAACCTGCAAGGTTGTGATATTTTCAGGAACTTCCATCGGGTCCTCCAAGAACTCGGGCAAGAGGTCCAACCCGTTATTATGATTCTTAGGAACTGCTTGGAATCTTCTCCTTTGAACGTCAATGTTGGCTCCGACAATCTTAACATCTGGCGGAAGACCTGAAGTGACAAAGAAACAGAAGAGTGGTCCCATAGTGGAATATTTCTTTGGTTTGAAATATATTTATCGGTGCACCAAGAGACCAGCTCCTTACAGTCAAAAACTTTAGGGACACAGCCTGCACGAGCAATCCCAGAGGTCCAAATTACTTTGTTCTAGGCAGCAGGGGATGAGTAATAAGAATATGCCTTGGACCACTGGAAGCTTTGGTCCTCGTGCTCGAAGATGTTCACTGTATCTCCACAGAACTATTGTCAAGTTGATGCCATAGGTTTATGAGAACGTTCGTTTGCTCCAGACGATGGTTGAAATGAATAGTTGGAGGCGATAATATAAGTCTCCACAAATGTTGATTCAATGCTTATGAATGGGAAAGCTCCTCGAGCCTTTCACTCATTAATGACAATCTCTATGGGTGTTGCATGATGAGTTGTTAGCAGTAAAGCTTACTTATTGCATATTTAGAAGTGTGAAGGTGGTGGGTACAACGAAGAGCAATTAAGGATTGGAGGTTTGGTGAATGTGCCAACCCTACGATGTGTGGACGACATTTCATGATTTTGAAATCAACACTCGCAAGGGATAATATAACCCTCTGCAAATCTTGGTTTAATGTGTATTAATTGGAGATCTCCTCGAGCCTTTCTCTCGTCAATGAAAATCTATACGATTCCTACACGATGAGTTGTTAGACTTAAATCTCACTAATTGCATATTTAGAAACAAGATATATATATATATATATATATATATATATATATAAACATTTTTTTATTATAGACAAGTGCGAAGGTGACGGAGACGGGGACGAGAAAGGAAGGAATGGCAAGGTATGAAAAGCGGTCAGACGAGATTCAAATTAGGGTTACGGGGCATACTCAATAGAGTTGAGTGTCCAAAGGTCAAATTTTATGTATTGGAATTTTTTACTACAAAACGTGTAAAATGGAAGAGAGCATGATGGGGAAGTTCAGCGGCCGATTTGTATACTTGCGGAATTCCGGGAAAGTGGCTAAGTATGGAATAGGGAAATGGTCAGTCAGACTCATTTTCAGAATTGAGGATTGAAATTTTTTTGAACGGACCAACCCGACGACGCGCAAATAACATTCCATGATGTTTGAAATTAACAGTCGGAAGGGATAATATAACGATCCAGAAATTTTAGTTTTATGCGTATTGATGGGAGATCTTCTCAAATCTTGGTTTAGCATTAACGCTTGCTAATTTCATACTTAGAAATAAGATGTTATATATACTTGATAATTTCTAATTGCAAAGGGCACGGGCATAGGAAACAATGATTAGGAAATGGATATTTCTTGAACCTGCCAACCCGATGATCCGCGAAAGAAATTCGAAGAAATGGTGAAGTATGGAAAGCGGACGGACGGGCTTCAAAATGGGGTGACAATAGTTCCACATGAGATGTGAGGAATCGATGGTCAAATTGTATGTCTCGGAAGTTTTCAGTGCAAAATGTGTACTAAGGAAGAGGGGATGATAGGTAGACTGTAATACAGAAGACGGTATGATGTGAGTCTGACTGTAAATTTGCATATCGCAGAAGTCAGGATATTGTTTGCAAGTCACAGAACAATAGAAGTGCAATCTAGAGCCCGCCTACCTAGGAATCCAGGGTCGGAGAAGTGGATGGGTATGGAATGGGGAAGCGGTCGGTCGGAGTCACAATATAAAAGCACGAGTGCAAATGTGAACCTGCGAGTCCGCCAACCCGCATAGCTAGACATTTTTGGAAAACGACTAAGTGGTGAGAAAGATAAAGTACAGGGAAAAGAAAAATGGGAATTTGGTTAAGTATAAAAGATGGAAAAGAAGGGTTAATATATTCACATCTGTAATAGATATCCCATTTCCTGGCTAGATCTTTTCTGCATGTTTCTGGTGAATTTATATACTTATTGCATATACTTGGAAAGAAGTGCGAAGGTGGCGGGCACAGAAAACAACGACTATGAATTGGAAATTGTCTAAACCTGCCAACCCGACGATCCATGAAAGAGATTGCAAGAAATGGTAGTGGAAAGCAGTCAGACGAGCTTCAAAATAGGCTGACAAGGGTTCCCGGGGAGACGTGAGGCCCGGACAGACAAATTGTATTGATCGGAACTTTTGAGTGCATACTTTGTAACACGAAAGAGGGGTTGATGTAGGAGTCTGGAAGTCAATTTGTATATCGCGGAAGCCGAGGGGTTGTTTGCAGGTCAAGGAACACTAGAAGTGCACTCTGCATGTCCGAGAATCCGCAAGTGAAAAATTCAGGTAAGTATGGAATTGGAGGCGTGAAAGAGATTCCAAGAAATGGAAAAATATGGAAAGCGAACGCAAGGGCTTCAAAACGGGGTGACAATAGTTCCCCAGGAGACATGAGGATCCGAAGGTCAAATTGCAGGTCTCAAAACTTTTGTTTGCAAACTATGTATCACAGAAGAGGGTATGATGTGGGAGTGCAGTAGTAAATTTGTATATCACGGAGGTTTGGGTGCTATTTGTAGGACACAGAACAATGGCAGTGCAATATAGAGATCGCCTTCTCGGGAATCCATGATTTGATAAGTGGCTAGGCATCGAATGGCTAGTGGTCGGTCGGAGTTGCGATATAAAATCACGAGCATAAATGTGAACCCGTGAGTCGGCTAACGCGTGCATTGAGACATTTTCAGAAAAACGACTAAGTAACGAGAAAGAGAGGGTAGAGGGGAAAAAGAAACGAGAATTTCGTTAAGTATAGAAGAGGGAAAAAAAGGTCCAATATATTCCAATCTGCAATATATATTCCATTTCCTGCCAAGATCTTTTATGTATGTTTCTGGAGAAGTTGTATACATATTGCATATACTTGGAAAGAAATCTGAAGGTAGCAGGCACATGAAACAACAACTAGAAATTGGAAATTTCCTGAACCCGCAAACTCGACGATCTGCGAAAGAGATGTCAAGAAATGGTCAAGTGTGGAAGGCGATCAGACGGGCTTCAAAATAGGGTGACAAGGGTTCCTGAGGAGACGTAAGGCCCCGACTGTCAAATTGTATATATCGAAACATTTCAGTGCAAAATGTGTAACACAGAAGAAGGGATGATGTGGGAGTCCAGAAGTAAATATACATATCGTAGAAGCCAGAGTGTTGTTTTTAGGTCACAAAACAATGGAAAGTGCAATTTAAACAAAGGGGAAGCGCTCGGTCGAAATGCGTGAATCCGCCAACCCGCACAACAAGACATTTTCAGAGAAAAACAACTAAGTAACCAGAAAGAGAAACTACAAGGGATAAAAGAGTGGAAAAATAGAAAGGCGGAGGGCAATTTTCTTAAGCGAGAATTGGTTTCAAACAAGCCCCATTGTTGCAAAACCATCATTTTCTAGTAATTATAAGCAAATGCTTTGTTGAATATTAGATTTTATTGCAACTTGTGGGAGTAATTTTGTTCTTGATACATTCTTCCATGACTTTAACATATTAACTTAAGTATTAAACTTCTTGCATGATGGGTTGTTCGCATTAAAGCTTAATAATTGCATGTCTAGAAACAAGAATGGCGATCTTGCTGCAACATTGTGATTTGTTCTTGCTATGTTCTATCTGCATTACGAATAGAATTGAACGTTGGTTTGAAACTGTCAAAAATTCATTTTTGTTTCCATAAAATCCCGATGGATCGACACAGTGCATTGTCATATAATTGTTAAATGCTCCATTTTAAAACAAATTACTTAAGAAAATAAAATATCGAAAAACTACGAGACTATCGAACCATGCCAATGAGAAGAGGTGTTAAATCTAGAAAAGAAGCAACAACTAAGACTCCAAGGAAATTTTTTTAATAGTAAATCCATTAAAAAAAAAAGAATACTGAGCACTGTATATCTATCCTTAGAAATTGGACCGAGTTCTTTGGGCCAAAACATTGAACATATTTTCCATAAACACAGGCACAGGATCTGCAACATGCAGGAGCCATCGAGATTCTCTTCAACATGCATACAAAACTGATTACCATGCTTTTTTTTTAGGAAATCCTTGCAGTCTTCTCCTCAGTGGATCAATGTCCGGTGCCCCGATCTCAATATTTTGCAGAAGACTTGAGCCGAAAAAGAAACAAGAGAGTGGGTCCGCAGTGGAATAAATTCTTGGCTTGAAGCAGATGAACAACAGTCTTGCGGTAAAATTGATAGTTCTCAGAAGCTTCCTGTTAGGAAGAAGACGAAAAATGTTGCAGGGAAAACACAATAGCCTGAAACTGAAAGTTAGGACACACCAAGAACCACCTCCTCACATTCGAAAACTTCAGGGACACAGGTTGCACGAGAAATTCCAGAGGCCCAAATTAGTCCATTCTGGGTGGAAGGAGATGACTAGTAGGAATATGCCTCACACCAGTGGGATTTTTGTTCCTCATTCCCTAAGATGTTAATTGCATATCCAGAGAAAAGAACAGTGGTCCCGCAATTGAATAATTTTTTGGCTTGAAATACATCTCTGGGAGCATCAACAAATCATTTCCTTACAACGAAATACTTCTGCCCAGAACAGACTAATTTGGACCTCTGGAATTCCTACTTTTGAGCTGCAAAGCAGCTATTGCGTTCAACGTCAGTTTATTTTCTGAAACCCCTTCTTTTGGTGTTGTCAGGACCACCATCCCCGAGGCGGGAAGTGTTACCCATTATGGTTGATTTCAATTTGGGCGTAGGAGTAGGAACAATCTCTACATTGCCATCATCCATTTCGATATCATCGTCCATCAGATCATCTTCTTATATCTCAAAATCCATTGCATCAACCTCTGTGCCAACCATCAATGCAGGCGGGTAGGTTGTCTGAGTAGGCAGGTTTTCCTTGGAATTCTTTGGCTTGAAATATATCTCTCGGTGCACCAAGGGACCATCTCCTTTTTTGCTCCTGGACGGAGGGAGATGAGTAGTAAGAATATGCCCTAGAATACTGGAACCTCTAGACATCATGCCCAAAGGTGTTTACTGTATCTGGACAGAATTGCTATGGATTTGTTGCCAAAAGTTAACGAGAATCTTCGTTTGCTCCAGATGATGTTTGAAATGAAAATTGGATAGGGATAATATAACCCTCTGCAAATCTTGGTTTAATGTGTATCAATAGAAGATCTCCTCGAGCCTTTCGCTGATCAACAACAATCTATAGGGTTCGTGTGTAATGAGTTGTTACCATTAAATCTTACTAATTTCATATTTAGAAAAAAAGTGGGAAGGTGGCGGTGATGGCGAAGAGAAATTAAGAATTAGAGATTTCGTAAAGCCGCCAACCGACCGACGCACGAAAGAGATTGCATAATGTTTGAAATGAATACTTGGAAAGGATAACACTCTTCTCCGCAGATCTTGGTTTTATTCGTATTAATGACACATCTTCTCCGGTCTTTCAGACATTAATGACAATCTTAACGGTTCCTGCATGATGAACTATTAGCATTAATGCTTAATAATTGCATATCTAGAAAGAAATACGAAGGTGGTGGGGATGGCGAAGAGTGACTAAGCATTGTACATTTCGTCCACCCTCCAACCTGCAAAACAGATTCCAGGAAATGGCCAAGTATGGAAAGTGGTCGGGCGGGTTTCAAAAATAGGGTCACAAGATATACCCAGGAGACGTGAGGGGTCGATGGTTAAATTGTATGTCACAATGACAGATTTCGACCATCAATTTGTATATCACGAAAGTCTGAGTGCTGTTTGCAGGCAGCGGAACAATGGAAACACAATGTTTAACCCACCTATCAGGTTGGTCTGACTCGTGATATAAAAGCGCTAGACATACGCGGAACAAGAAAAAAAGACACATTTGGAAAAAGAATCAAGTAAACAGAAAGCGAAAACAAACGAGATAAAGGGGAATTTGTTTGCTAATTTGTAGATCACGGAAGTTCGGGTGTTGTTTTTAGGCAGCGGAACAATGGAAACGCAATGTTGAACCCGCTTATTTGGGAACCCGTGATGCAAAAAGTTTGTTCAATATGAAACGGGGAAGCGGTCGGTCGGGCTGGTGATATAAAAGACGTGAATATGACAACTCCTGCACCTAGACATTTTTCGAAAAACGAGTAAGTAACCAGAAAGGGAAAGCAAAGGGAAAAAAGAAAGGGGATGACAATTTTTGGAAGCGGGAATTGGTGTAAGAAATCCACATTGATGGTCTTAATAGTAACTATGAAGTGCATTAAACATGTGAATAGGTTCTTCAATCAAGGAATAGACACAATGAGCCATGCTTATAGTTTCCAGTATCTGTTTGTATAAGAGAAGCATCGAAAAGCTACAAGAAAATCAATTTTGTGATGTTTAAGTAAAGCTATTGTATTGTCAGCTTCACTGCAAGTATAAGAATGACGAATTTGAATTTTAATGTTCTCTCGTTGATATGATAGTTCCATTGGACTTCGCATAATTTATATTCTTCTATTTCAAATTATTCCAGGAGATTAATTTTGCTAAGTTCATCGATCAAGGAAAAGTGTTAAAAATGAGATAAAGGGGAATTTGTTTGCTAATTTGTAGATTGCGGAAGTCCGGGTGTTGTTTCCAGGCGGCGGAACAATGGAAACGCAATGTTGAACCCGCCTATCCAGGAACCTGCGATCCAAAAAGTTTGTTCAATATGAAACGAGGAAGCAGTTGGTCAGGCTGGTGATATAAAAGTAAGTGGAAATTTGAAGACGTGAATCTGCCAACTCCCACACCTAGACATTTTCCGAAAAATGCATAAGTAACCAGAAAGGGAAAGTAGAGGGAAAAAAGAAAGGGGAGGGCAATTTTCGGAAGCGGGAATTGGTGTAAGAAATCCCCATTGATGGTCTTAATAGTAAGTATGAAGTGCATTAAACATGTGAACAGGTTCTTCAATCAAGGAATAGATACAACGAGCCATGCTTATAGTTTCCAGGATCTGTTTGTATAAGAGAAGCGTCAAAAAGCTACAAGAAAATCAATTTTTGGATGTTTAAGTAAAGTTATTGTACCATCAGCTTCAGCGCAAGTATAACAACGATGATATTGAATTTTAATGTCCTCTCGTTGATATGATAGTTCCATTGGACTTTGCATAGTATATATTCTTTTATTTCAAATTATTCCAGGAGATTATTTTTTCTAAGTTCATCGATCAAGGAAAAGTGCTAAAAACGAGATAAAGGTGAATTTTTTTGCTAATTTGTGGATCGCAGAAGTCCGAGTGTTGTTTGCAGGCGACAGAACAATGGAAACGTGATGTTGAAGCCACCTATCCGGGAACCCGCGATCCAAGAAGTTTGTTCAATATGAAATGGGGAAGCGGTCGGTCGGGCTGGTGATATAAAAGTAAGTGGAAATATGAAAATGTGAATCCGCCAACTCCCGCACCTAGGAATTTTCCGAAAAACAAGTAAGTAACCAGAAAGGGAAAGAAGAGGGAAAAAATAAAGGGGATGGCAATTTTTGGAAGCGGGAATTGGTGTAAGAAATCCCCATTGATGGTATTAACAGTAACTATGAAGTGAATTAAACATGTGAACATGTTCTTCAATCAAGGAATAGATACAACGAGCCATGCTTATAGTTTCCAGGATCTATTTGAATAATAGAAGCATCGAGAAGCTACAAGAAAATCAATTTTGAGATGTCTAAGTAAAGTTATTGTACTGTCAGCTTCACCACAAGTATAAGAATGACAAATTTGAATTTTAATGTCCTCTCGTTGATATGATAGTTCCATTGGAATTCACATAGTATATATTCTTTTATTTCAAATTATTCCAGGAGATAAATTTTGTTAAGTTTATCGACCAAGGAAAAGTGATAAAATGAGCGACATACTACATTTGTGTCACAAATCTTATATTAAAATGCAAAGCATGTCCTCTATAGTCTTTAAGATCATAGAAAAACTGCGAAGATCCTGAATGTATTATTAATTTTCCAGAATGAAGCATACAACCAAGAACCAAGTAAACACCAAATGTATTGAAAGTTGAGGCAGAAGGAAACACATGAACACAAAAGGCATCAAGCAAGATCCCACAAGGTTCCATAGAGCAGTACACATCGACCTTTGCATCAAGCAATTTGATATATAAAAAAACACATCGTGGCATTGGTTTTCTCTTACATTTGGTATATGTTCCCACAAGAAAATAACCGGGGCCATGGGATATGAACAAAAGTCTTCCAAACAAAAGACAACACACAACCAACGGAGCTTCACCACTGTACGTTAGCTATAACCAGACCTCAAAATGGGGAACAAGAAAGTTGTCGATTACTATTTCACCATTAAGCAATATCACTATGGACATTTTCCTCTGATAGTGCCATGGTCTATCACCACCAGTTTTAACAATGCCAAATTTCCAATATTATTGGAAATTCCTCATGGTTCTGCCCAGAGGAGCAAGCTATTTCGACGGTTCAAAGGATGGGCCTCAGTTATTTACAGTTGGATACTTTTTATGGGGTTTTCTCTCATGCTTCCCAATTTTGTATTGAACAATCTTATGTGCGTGTACATCACTAACAACCACACCTGCCTGTATGAATTCCAATGCCTGAACTCCCCAATCTCTATAGCGAGATCTGAAAATCTCAAGCTCATGTTTCAATCCATGCTCAGTCCTTTTTTTTTTCAATTATGGCATCGAGAAAATGCAGATACCATACCATAAATGTATAGCTCGAGACCAATTTTTTTTTTATTCAGGTACCCAAAAAAAAATGCAGAAATCCTGCCATAACTATATAGTTGGAAAACAATTGTCTAATTTGGGCACCCAAAAATGTGTAGACTCCTCCATCAAAGCCACAACCAACCGCCATTTTTTTTTTTAATTTGCACACCGCAACAAATATGCAAAATTCTTACTAGGAGATGAAATAAAACATCAAAATAACAACATCGATTGCATTTGTAATTAGATTCTCCTTGTTGTTTCAAGTGCGCAAGAAGAGACAAAATCTCTGGAAAGAGAATTTTACAGCTATAGATGTAAACTCCGAAGAACTCGAGTCCGACGAACATTCGTCTGGGTGTTGAAGAAAAATTACAGACACACATCAGATATTTTCGTTTCCTGCCAAAGCTTGATATATATATATATATATTTTTTCTCCATCTAATATGCAATATTTCACTGTCCTCATTTAAGGTAAATTTTCTATGTATCTAAAAATTGCGCAGTATGTAGATACTCTTTGCCTTTTTCTGCAGGTATGCTTCATATGACAATTTTGCTAACCCAGGAAGCACATCTTGTAACAAAGGCTTTCTAATTGTACAATGCATGGTTGTGTTGCCTACGGTTCGGATGGCAGCATTGAGGCAATGTCTATATATGTATGGACATTTTTTACTGCATCGAAGACAATCAATTGTATCATCACTTATGAAAGTAGAAGCAAGAGAGTTGCATTTCACACATACAGGCTCAAAGGGGGTTGAGTACGCATTCACTGCAACCAAAACACCTTCAACCTGGAAATGTGAGCATAGAAATTAATATATTGAACAATAGAATATACAACTGCACCAAAAAAAAAAAAACTGCAAAAATTTGGTGAAGACTATTTGTATGAACAAAGTGAGGATGAATCTGTAGATGTATACGCACAACAATTGTAGAGCTAGTTAGTTTCTTGAGATCCTGTACTATGTATGCTCACAATTCTATTACAAATGTTGCTTGGGTTGTGCGAAAGATCCTTTCTTTAACATCTCTTTTCTTTGTTATATTTTTGAAGAGCATAAGTGGAAATTGCCCTTTATGCAATTGTTGTTCCATTGATGAAAACAAATTTGAATAGGTATCGAACAATTGCAGCTGCAACATGGAACAGTGCAATATTTTTGTAACTTAACCGAGATACATGGACATGTGAAACTTGAAAGTAAAGGACAAAACTGGATATGGAGAACGGTACCATTGCCTTGTCGTTGTCTGACTCTCCATATTTTATATGGAGAATGTGTTGCGAGCCAAGTTTTCTTGCGAGTGTGACAACTGCGCCAATGGTTCTGATTGGGTAAATGTTGTTGCTCTATGCAATTTGGATGATAGTTGCATCCGAGATGAAACAATATTCTGAATAAATAGCGGGAATTTTTTCCACAATACTTGTTTCATTGAGCGATATAATTCGATCGAAATCACCACGATCATATTGTTAAGGTCCTAACCCGCACATAGGTAGATCAATGTATTTGGATGTAATAAAGGTCAATATTAATAAGGCCTTTCAATAAAATAGAATAAGGCAGATGTAAGAAGACCTAATAGAAGCTTCCGCTTCTAGAAGGATCTTCCTCTACAAGCTTCTCTTAATAGACATATTTAGTATAAATAAGAGTCGAGGGTATGAAAACCCTGGCTGGGAGATTATTGTAATAGAGCGCTGCTCGATTGGAGGTTGCCCCCTCGAAGAGGCCTGTGAACATTGATTTTTGAATCAAAGTGCTATTTCTATTGCTATTGTTATATCATTTGTGTGTATTGTGAAGATTATGCTGGATATTTTACTGTTATTCTGCCATTTCTAGCATTTTATTTCTGTTCTGCATATTTTATATATCTGGTATCTTGCAAGTGGTATCAGAGCACTTTCCTTGGCAGAAATTGTGGATATTTTT
>ML807185.1:85494-114343 GCA_009831015.1 Picea engelmannii
AGTCGAAGCTACATCCTTTTTTTCATGTTTCATGCTTGAAGAAGGTGATTGGAACCAGGTGCCAAATTCAAACCAACCTTCCAGAGTTAGCTGAAGAAGGATCCATTTGGCTACAACCAGAAGCAGTTTTGGACCAGCGTGAGCGTCGCCTATGTCAGAGAACCATCAAGGAAGTGCTAGTACAGTGAAAAGATATGACTCCAATAGATGCCACTTGGGAACCAGCTACCATTCTGCAGCAGTTTCCACATCTCAAGCCTTGAGGACAAGGCTGTTTTTAAAGGGCCGGACATGTTAAGGTCCTAACCCACACATAGGTAGATCAATGTATTCGGATGTAATAAAGGTCAATATTAATAATGCCTTTCAATAAAATAGAATAAGGCAGATGTAAGAAGACCTAATAGAAGCTTCCGCTTCTAGAAGGATCTTCCTCTAGATGCTTCTCTTAATAGACATATTTAGTATAAATAAGAGTCGAGGGTATGAAAACCCTGGCTGGGAGATTATTGTAACAGAGCGCTGCTCGATTGGAGGTTTCCCCCTCAAAGAGGCCTGTGAACATTTCTTTCTGAATCAAATTGCTATTTCTATTGCTATTGTTATATCATTTCTGTGTATTGTGAAGATTATGCTGGATATTTTACTGTTATTCTGCCATTTCTAGCATTTTATTTCTGTTCTGCATATTTTATATATCTGGTATCTTGCACATATACTGTTTTGGGCAATATATTAAAATTTGTAATGGACATCCCATTACCTGGCAATATATTTTCTACATGTTTTTGGACAAGTTGTGTAGGAATAGTCAGTGTGACTGTCATTGGGGCCTCCTTGTCTGTCATGTCAGCACGCATAATGGATCTAGTTTTTTTTTCCTTGTCCAAGTATGTGCTATAGACGACCATTATGTCCCCGATGAACACTTGTCTAGTTCGGCGGCTGTTCAAGCCCTCTATTGATAGTATTTTGGGTGTTATAAGTTTAGACTTGGTGACATTTGTTGAACAGGAAAAGTAATGTGAATGGTAGTGTGCATTATGTTTTTGTTTTCTTTTTTACCTGGCATAAATGTACAAGTAAATGCACAACTTGGATGAACTATGGAGCCATAGTTTTGCAACCAGACCTCTTAGTCTGCGGAACCCGTGCTATGTTCGACGTCTCGCTTTCACTTGTTGATACTTCTTGTGAACTACAAAGTATGTGTTGCAGATGACATCAACATATCCACCATGCCATAGATGAATAAATAACTGAGGATATTTGTTTGGCAAACATATGAGGAACATAATGTATGCATATTTACCTTTGGCCTTGTTGGTTTGCTGATGTTTGGGATGATTGACTGCTCATGGCCATGTCACTAGTCCAACTTTGTCTGATGCAAGCATGTGTAGATGAACATCAGAAGGACTAAACAAGCATATGCATTGTATATTGTCCATAATTATTCTTAATGTCACATGCAGGGTCGAAGGAGATGGAATACGAAATAGGGTGTCAAGGGATACTCAGGAAACATGAGGACCCGAGGGTCAAATTATATGCCTCAGATTTTTTGACTGAAAAAATGGTGTAACAATAAATAGGGCGTGATGGCAGGGTATGACGACCAATCTGTATATCACGAAACCTCTGAAGCCAGAGGCGCAATCTTGAACCCACCAGTCTGACACCCGCAATCGACAAAGTGGGTAAGTATGGAATATGGTAGAAGCGTGACCATAAATGTGAATCTGTGAGTCTGCCAACCCGCACACCAAGGCATTTTCGGAAAGACAACTAAGCAGAGCAATCATAAAGTAAAAGGGATAATAGAAAATGGAAAAATTAGAAATGGGGAGGGAACAAAGGCCCATTGTTTCCAAATCATCGTTTTCTAGTTCAATATTATATGCCCCCACCCGTTTTGTATGTTTAATTTACTAGCACAGTTTGTATACCTTTTTGAAGATTGTACCACAGACCCCTCTGCAGTCGCATATAAGAATTCATCTTTCTGTCCAATCAATATGTTTCTTTCAAGGTAGCAACGTTGAACATACAGTGGACATGAAGGAAAGTTAGTATGCAGAAAGATATGCAAAAGAAAGAAATATAGTTCTATTTATTTCAATGTAGCAACAAAGAGAATATGATTCACATGAGAAAAAGTAGAAAGATACGCAGTATATACATACAGTAAAAAAGATACCAAGCAGTAGAACAAGTAGAACAAATACACAGACAATAAATGAAATACTAAACACTGGAATATGAAATAAGAGTACATGTATGCACCTCTGTAACTCCTCCTCTACATTTGCGCCAAAGAGTCCATCGTCCTCTCTAGCCACTATGTTTGTTTAAATGTAGCAATGTAGGAAAAAATACAATGGACATGAAGGAAGATAGTATGCAGGAAGACATGTAATGAAGATAAGTTATTATGTAGGAAGGTACACAATATCCACATACAATAAAATAGGTGAACACATATACAGACAATAAATGAAATACAAAACAACAGAATATGAAATAACAGTACACGCATGTACCTTTGTATCTCCTCTTCTATCACTGCAGTTAACACTCCTTCGTTTTCTCTAGCTATTCTGTTTGTTTGAATGTTGGAATGCACAAAATACAATGAACATGAATGGAAGTTGTTATGCAGTGGAGAACAAGTAATATGTACATACAATAAATGAGAATCAACGAATATAATAAAAGATAGTTAGAACATGAACCTTTGCCTTTCTCCATCCATGGTTGTAAATATATAAAGTTTTTCCCTGCCCAAAATATATTACAAGCCACAAAATATTAAGAAATTGCATGGCCATAGCTAAATGATTTTGGTTTTCTATGGCAAAGTATCCAGATATGCTTCCAGACATGGAAATATAACTTTGCAGTATATTTGGTGTACATATCATGATATGTCAAGTACAAGACAAATTGTATCGTGGTCACACCAGTCTCTGTAGAGGATAAAGAAGTTGTATTGTGATATGGGCACATTTCACCATATATGGTTAATAAGTGTGTTTTGCACATGTTTTATTTTAACAAAAAGACAATGGATATTGCAATTGCACATGTAGTTGTCCAAATATTTCTTATGCCACTATTTTGTATCATGTCAACACTGAAGTATCAACAAAATTTTATAGCAGAACAGGAAGGCATGGAACAGGCACTAGATCTTAACTTCACCAGACACGACAAACAACACAATCGCAGGTCCACTCGTGGGTGCAGGACCTGAACATTGCAAAGCGCCCAAAAAAAAACAAGGAAAACATCACCAACTATCGGCGCAGGACCCCAACCCTGCAAAGCCGAAGTAAACAAAAAAAGACAACAACCACCAAACCAGCGAGAAAGCATGAACAGGCCTAATTGCAGCCCCAGGGACCAAAACTCGTAAACTTGAGCCAAACAACAACAACTAGCAACCAACGAACCACCGAACAAGCAACAACCACCAAACCAGTAAACAACATATGTATCTCCAACGATTACCAAACTGCAGCCGAAGCACATAAAGAACCAGAAACATATGACGAGCATGCCAGTAGAAATAAGGAAACATTCTTACTTGCAAACTTCAAACACTGAACATCAAAGAAGGAATAGAAAATGAAATTATGGCATCAAAACTTACTCTGAAACGATGAACGACAGAAGCGCGGTTCAAATTGTGGGTGCAACACCTGGCCCCCGCAAAGTAAAAAAAAAAACAGATCCAACTGTGAATGCAGGACCCCAACCTTTCAAAGTTGAAGTAAACAAAAGAAAGAAACAAGCACCAACAGGTCCAACCGCAACCGCAGGTCCCCAACCTTGCAAAGTTGAACCAAACAAAAACAAGCAGCAACCGACGAACGAGCGAAGAAGAAGCACCCACCGAACCAGTAAATAATGTATGTAGCTTCAACGATGACCAAATTGCATTCCAAGCCTAGAAGAAGTATGAAACATACAATGCCTATTCAACTTGTAGTGGACAACAATATTGTCCAAATTCACTGCAACATTGTATGGAAAATTTCGAGGAAAAATGTACTCTGAGAAGCCTATCTAGGTAAACATTTAAGACTGTCAGGCTGTCTAAGGACCTCACGGTATGCAAACATTTAATATGTCAGGCCTTTTTCAGGACCTCGCGCTATGTAAACATTTAATTTGCCAGGCCTATTCAAGCACCTCAAAAAAAATGTCAATGATATAAACCTTCTGTATGTAAACATTTCAATACAAATACAAAGGACTAATAATAATAATAGTAAAAGGACATATTAATATGTGATCACTATAGTCCCTGTACGCATTTGGCATGAACCAATAATAAAAAAACATTAAAAAACAACGTCCATGCTCAGAACTTTCAGTATGTAAACATTTCAGTAAAAATGTAATAAAAAATAAAAAGGAGCGTCTAAACTCAAAACTTTGGATATCTACACATTTACAACATTGGGAACAACGAAGCTAGCAATAAGACCTCGAATATATTCTCCAATCAGACGATGACATATAAGTTTTTTTATTATTATATAAAAAATAATATTTTTACTTCTATAGTACGAACAATACAGATGATGCGAAAATTTATAGTCAAAGGACATATTAATATGAAGTCAACGAATTATCGATCACTATAGTCCCTTTGCGCCTTCGGCAGGGACTAATAAGTTATAGGTTTACTTTTCTCAAATGAATTTGGATTTTAAACCATTATCCTATTTCTTATGTTTAAAAAAGATAATATTAATTAAAAAAATAACCTTTTAATCAATAAATATTTTTTATTCATACTTTAAAATTAAAGTTAAAAATAATAAAAACTTATAAACTTAACATTACTAGAAAAAGTTTTGAATGAAATAGAAGTAATAAAAGTTCATAACCAAATTGTTACACAAATCACTTCAAAATAATTGAATGGTAGTGTAGCTCTTGATTTGTCTCATAAAAAATTCATACAAACTAGTTTGTAAATTGGAGGACATTATTTTCTTAAAAAAATGGATCCTATGCTATTTTATAATAGCATTATTGTTGAGGCAAAAATGCTTGAGCATAGTTCACAATTTCTTGGTATTTAGTAACCGATCACAATAACTTAGGTCCCTTTTTCTCTAGGTGTTGAAATGGGGTTCTAAGATCACTGGAGTTTTACATCATGTTGTTACACATTGATCTAAGCTCAAATGCATAATTTAGTTTTGATGTAGTGTTTAGTTTATATACAATTTCCAACTTTGATATCAACATTGACTCTAGCATAACCATAATGCTTAGTGCATGCAATTACAAACATTAGTGTGAGTATAGGCTTTTACATGATCTTTTTGTGCATAATGTAAACTTAGAAATGTTTAAACTTGGTACTACAACTTATAGAAGTGCCTATGATAAACATTGTATAACATTGAATATGTGTTAATGATCGTGAAACAACAATATGATGTTCCTAATTCCATTGACATAACAACCATTTGCAATTAGAAATTAGAGTGTCTAGTCAACATCAAGCCCAATAAAGCATGCCTTGCACACTCGACGATGCACAGTGCATGTGCTTGGCACATGGAAATATTGTCATAGCACATGGTGACACACATAACACATGACCAAAGTGTCATTTCCATGTAATGCATGATAATTGTCATTGTACATGGAACCAATAGGTCCCATGAAGAATGCCAAGTTAGCAAGGAGGGCTCTAAATTTTTATAGAAGACTCTACTTCACATATTATAAGGCATAATTGATTTAGATTTATGAGGGAGTGAAATGTAATACATAAATAAGACAAAAACAAAGAGATACAACAATACTCAGTTTCTATTAAATATTGAAATATGTAGAGATTGTAAAAGAAAATACAGAGTGAAATGAACTCACTGGAATGGTGGTAGCTTATCCTTCAGAAGAGACGTGACGGGTACACGCATTCGCAAGAAGATGATTACAATGATGATTCCAAGGCCTTTTTAACATAAATCATAAATGAGAAAAACCTAAACATCCAAAACCCTAACCCCGGAAGATGAAAACCCAAAAACTTTGTGGGCCCCGATGGGGGTAGTTGATACGTCAACTTCCCTAGGGCATAACTTCTGCATATGATCTTTGTTTGGGGTGTTTGATGCCTCGTTGGAAAGGTCTATCTAAGGAGTACACGGTCCTAATGGCCCAGTATGCCAACATGCATCTATTGGGTGTTTCAAGGAGTACACATTCCTAATGGCCTAGTATGCCAACATGCATCTATTGGGTGTTTCGAGGAGTACACATTCCTAATGGCCCAGTATGACAACATGCATCTATTGGGTGTTTCCACGCCTAAAAAAAAAAAAAAACATTACTCAGGGCCTCAAAATGGCCCTGAAAGTTTGGGACCCAAAAAAGTGTAGAAAAAATGCCAAAAATGAAACTATATGTTTGGCCAGTGGAATAGGTGGGAGACCACCAATGTCCACTTGGATCAGTCCTCCCCCCTTAGGAAGAAATGGTCTCCATTGCATTGAGTGCCCCCATCAAATGGGGAAACTTCTATTGAAGTTGACTCTTGGTGAGCCACTTCCATCGGTGTAGTAGCTACCCTTATTTGACAACCCAATAGAGTTGGATCTTTTGTTGGTGGGTTTCCTTAACTTGTGTGTCCAAGATCCAATCAATGGTTTCTTGTTCCATATAGTCATATTTGAGATATGTAGGTGTCAGTTGCTCTGCCACCTCCGATGTTTCTAGTAGTGGTGGAAAATATGGCCGAAGGAGGTCCACATTGAATATTAGATGTAATCCAAGGAAGGGGGGAATACTTAAATCAAAAGCGTTGTCACCCACAACCTTAGTGATTGTGTAAGGTCCATAGAGAAGTGACTGCAGCTTTTGGTGGGGTCCTATAAGGATTTTGTTTTGCAAATGCAACCAAACCTTGTCGCCTACCTAAAACTTATGGGGAATTGGTGTTGATCATGGCGTTGCTTGTATTTTTGCAAAATATCATGGACTTGTTGGAAAATGTGTTGAATCTATTCAATGAATTTGGTGGCCTTGTTGGCCTCATATTGAGCATGGGAGGATTATGCATGTGTGGATGCAAGGGGTAGTGCTACATCAATGGGGCCCAATGGTTGAAAACCCAGGCCCACATGAAAAGGGATGTGGTCAGTCGAGCTATGGATTTCTCTGTTGTAGTTGTGTTGGACATAAGGAAGGCTCTCATCCCATGTACATGGATTCTTGGAGTTGTACATGTGCAAGAGATGCATGATCATCCTATTGACAACCTTTGTCTATCCATCAGTCCGAGGGTGGAAGGCAGTGGAGTTGGTGAGCTTGGTTTCCAACAACGACCAAAGGTTCAACCAAAATGTGCTCAAGAATTTTTTGTCCTGATCTGATATGATGGTCTGTGGTAGTCTGAAGTGTACCCATACACGCTCAAAGAAGAACTTGGTGATGGCCTTGGTTGTGACACTCTTCTTACAGGCGGTTAGAATGGTCATCTTAGAGAATTGATCAACAACCATGAATACATAGTCATTTCTATGCTTGGTGGAGAGGAGACCTAACATGTAGTCCATCAAGATGGATTACCAGGGCCCGTTGGGAATTGGGTACCAATTCCTAACTGTGATTTTTTTCAAAGCACTATAATCAATACAAAGTCACCAGGTCCCATCTTTCTTCCGTATGAGCATAATTGGGCTTCCGCAGGGTGAGTAGCTTGGTCAAATGTGCCCCTTCTGGAGAAGCTCTTGGATATGGCGTTTGATTTCCTCATTTTCCAGGAGAGAGCATCGATACACTATCCCATTAGGAAAATTTGTTCCAGGAGTTATCTCAATTGAATGCTTGACCTGACAGTGCAGAGGCACCCTGGTAGGTGAGGTGAATATGTCCAGATATTTTTCCATGACTTGTCCACTTGCTTCTGCTACATAGAGGATCCCTATGTAGAGGCCATGGATGTGGCTGCAACCTTCCATTCACTTTAATAATGAATCATGAAGAGGAAAAATTTCCCATTCTAGGAGATGACGTTCCTGCAATTCTTAGTTGAGACCAAAGAAATTGTGGTAGGTGGAGCTACCTCTGGGATCCTGTACAATTTTTTGTTCACAGTAACAATGACACTACGAGGTATAGACTCATATACAACATGATGTTTCCACATATATGGCTGGCCTAAAAGAAAATTACAAACTTCAAGTGGGGAAACATCACACAATTCCTTATCCTTGAAGGGCTTGATGCCATAAGGTAGGTGACATTGTTGGCTAACGTGGAGATCTCGTCCTTGGTTGAGCCACTTGATGTTGTATGGTTGTGTATGTAGTGTTTTCAAAAACTCCAACCCCTTCATGACCTCTTCTGAGATGAGGTTATTTTGGATTCCGCTATCAACAATGAAATGTAGTGAAGCACCCTTCACCCACATCTGTAAGTGAAAAAGGCGCTCACCTTCCTCCGACTCTTCTAGTTCATTTGGATGGATATTGGTGGTAGTGATTGTGGCACTAGGTTCTACATCAATGATCTGCTTCACCTTGTTTGGCTTTGAATTAGAGTCAAAGTCTAGATCTGACTCTAAGGATTTCATCTCGGCCACCGATGACTTCTTCAAGCAACATTCATCGGTGTTGTTCCAGGGAATTTTATGGAATTCGCACCACTTCCCAGTGTATTTCTTCATCTTCCCATTACCCTTCTTTTTTTGCAACTTAGGCTAGTTATCTTGATTTTCCATCCTATCTTTGTCCTTTGTTCTATGTGTTGGGGTTGCCTTTCCCAACTTCTATTGTGATGCGTTCACAAATCCAAATTCCTGCTTATTCCTCTGCTTAAATTTTTTCTCGATTTTGACAACATATCGATAAGTAGCTCACAGGGATGAGATGTCCAAAAACTCCATTTATGTTTGGATGTACTTGTGTAGGGCCCTATAGTATTTTAGAACAAGATGCCACTCAGATTCTCTGATTCCTAGCTTGGTGCACAATGTATGGAAGGTATTTGTGAACTCCGACACTATTCGATCCCTCTCCTAACGGAGTGTAGTCCATCTCGTGTATTGGGCAACATAGTTTCCAAAAGGGTAATATTGTTCCTTGATGGCATCCACAAAAGAGTCCCAAGTGGGCTCGGCCCCAAATATTCCAAACTCATATGTGGAGTTTTTCTCACACTAAGTCTCCCACCAATGTTGACATGGGGGACCGCCTTAAGGAGGGAAAATATGATCTTTTCCCTATTGAAAAAATTGTGGACAGAGAAATAACCTTCTAATAGATTTAAAATTTTTTCCAAAGCATCTACATCTATCTGACCTTCAAATGTGGGAATATCAAAATTAACTTGTACCTTGAAGGAGGCGGTGCCTTCAAAGTGGCCACTTGACAAAGATTCATTTGTTGTCGTCGACAACCACCAAAGGATTTGGGTAATTTTGTTCCTCTGTTTCGCGAGGACTTTCATGAGAAACAATTTAATAGGATCTCTTGATCCCTCATTTATTTGTTCCTCCACCATGGGCGGTCGTCGGGGTCGGTGAGGATGGTATTCCAAAGGTTCAACCAGTTCGAGTCCCAATGCTTGATACCCTGACTTCGCTGGGGACATGCACATAGAAACTGATAAATAACATACTTCTCTGATACCACCGATCGAGATTTATGAAGGAACAATATGAAATACATAAATAAGATAGAAACATAGAGATACAACAATATTCAATTTCTATTAAAGATTGAAATATTTAGAGACTGTAAAAGAAAATATAGAGTGAAATGAACTCGCTAGAATGGTGGTATCTTATCTCTGAGAAGAGATGTGACTTCTACGCGCATTCAAAAGAAGATGATTACATTGAGGCTCCCAAGACCTTTTTAACATAAATCATAAATGAGAAAATCCTAAGCATCCAAAACCCTAACCCCGGAAGATGAAACACCAAAAGGCTTATGGGCCCTAATGGGGGTAGTTGATACGTCAACTTCCATGGGCGTAAATTTTGCAAACGATCTCTGTTTGGGGTGCTTGATACCTCGTCAAAAAGATCTAGTCGAGGATTACACATTTCGAATGGCTCAATATACCAACATACATCTATTAGGAGATGTCACGTCAAAAAAATGTCATTTAGGGCCTCAAAACGACCTCAGAAGTTTGGGACCCGAAAAACTATAGAAAAACTGCTAAAATGGAAATTGTATGTTGAGGCAATGGAATAGGTGGGAAGCCACTGATGTCCACCTGTATCAATAATTATTTCCATGAATTTCTAAGAAAATTCTTGATCATTCATTTGTACGTCTAGAATGCTTTGAATGCACTATAAATAGGCATTGGCTTCCTTGTCAAAAAACATAAATGAGGTATTCCACTTTTTTTTTGTATAGAGTTCATATATGAGTATTATCTTACGTCTCACATATCACATTATGTATCCTGCATTTGATTAATGAGATACATTGTGCCGAAATAAAAATTTTCTATTGCTTTCCTCAGTTTTTCTTTCATATATTTGTTGTTTCCTTACCATTGTAACTGTATTTTCATGAATGATTGCTTATGTAGCCAGTGCAACTAATGCAATGAGATTTTTCTCATGTTCTAGGATTACCTTTGAATCTTGGTTCTTTGTTGGATAACTTGGGATCAAGATCATTCACATCAAAGCACTTATGAAGAATAGTTTTACTCTTCTCAGTCTTGTTGTTAAGCCCTAGACAAAGCCCCATGATATGTATAAAACCCCTTATTAAGCCATAGATATTGAATTATTAAATTTCTAGTGTTATATGTATATGTAGGCTAAAACCCTTCATTATAATTGTACCCTTTGTCTCCTATATATATACCAAGGAGACATAGTCTTAGGATCATCATATCTCATCTCATATTGTCTTTTGAATTGGATATATTGTAAAAGTAGGTTTCCCCCTCAAAGTGGATTGTATTCATTGACTTCTTATCATTTTCAAGGATTTGGATCATAACATTTGGTATCAGTGCTTCAATCCTATAGTTTTGCTGCTTCAAGTGAGTCATCTTGGAAATTTCACTATAATTGTTTTGTGGGGGGATGCTTCAGATAGAGAAATTTAGAGGTTAATCAGGGGACATATCCAAATAGGTCTGGTAAAAATTTCAAGTTCTAGTTCATTGTAATTTCAGAGATATGTCCTATGCAAGATAGGGTTGTTGACTCATCTTGAAATCAATTTTAAAGGTGCCATATTGGGATTTTCGCTATAAATTTTCTTTTGAGAAGTTTTAGATAGTAATTTTTTTGTGGATACTAAGAAAACATAGCGAAGTACTCTTGCTCCAAATTTCAATTTTTGGGTCCTTATATTTTTGGATATATATTCTGTGTAACTTGAGCTTTGTAGCTAGTCCTGAAATTAGCCTCAAACAAGTAACCTTTTTTTTATTTTTTCTACAAACGAATTTCGTTGAAGCTTCAGACTCTAAAATTTTTAGAATCCCCAGGAGACATAACGAATTATATGTGAGAAAAATATCAAATTTTGAATCATTATAATTTGTAGATAAATCTTGTGGAAGTTGGGGGTTTTTACTAATCCTGAAATTAGTCTTAAACAAGTCATTTTTTGTATTTGTGAAGGTTCAGACTATGAAATTTTCAGGAGTTTAAGAAGTCATATTAGAGTATTGCAAACCAAAATTTGAAAATCAGAAGGGTTCAAAGTTCATAGATATATCGGGACAAAGTTCAACCATCCAAACATACTCCAAATTAGGTTTTGAAAGGTACATAACTTATAATTGGCATAACTTTTGATTGGAAGATCTATTTTTGGTGATCCAAAATTTGTGAAAAAGAGGAGAATTGTTGTTTTCTCAGATGGATCCAAAGGTTCCTCCAAAAGTTACTTCACCAAATAAACCTCCAGAGAGCTCAATAATGACTCAAGAAGAAAAAGATGATTTTTTTCACCAAATTGGAAAGATGGAAAAGAAGATGAATGAAAATATGGAACATATGGAAAAGAAGATGAATGAAAATAGTGCACATATGGAAAATAAGATGGATGAAAATAGGTATCAAATGGAAAGAAAGATGAATGAAAATCAAGAACATGTGGAAAATAAGATGGAAGAATTAAAAAAGTCCATGTATGACGCATTATTACATACCCTAGATGAGAGACTCCCTAAAGGAGATAAAAAATGCAAGGAAATAATGAAAATGTAGAATAAATAAAGATTGGGACTCAATATCATGATCATTCATTGCTCCAAGATCCACATCATCAAGGCTTCAAGTTGGCACCAATAAACTACTTCATTTCAAATATCAATATGAGGAAATTTGATGGTAAAGATCCTATAACATGGATATTCGAGATGGATCAATACTTTGATCTACACCAAGTGTCAAGTTTACAAAAGGTTCCTATTGCATCCTTGTATTTAGAAAATGATATATTTGATTTTGATCAAATTGATCGTTGCATAAGTGAAACTCACCTTTAGTAATACTGGAGATCGAAAACAAGAGAAAAAGTTATTTATTCATTCACAAATGTGGGTGAATGGTCACCCTTGTATTTCATTGTGGATAATGAGCACTAGAATAATATAATAGAGGTAAAAACATTTAAGAGGTATTACTACACTACATCCATACTTGTGTGCACAACATTTTTTAGTTGAATCAAGGTAAGTGTCACGACCCCACAGGACGCCTGAACAAATCTTGTGATCGTTCACCTCCTGAGGGTGTGTGACACCATGACAGTTCTTATTTGGTTGTTTGGCACACCAAGAATACTTCGTTCGAACTATGCCTCTTCACCTATAGCATACCCATACTCCATTCTAAGCTACCGATGAGTCACACTCCTACTCTAGTGCAACTCTTGCTTACTTAGACAATTGTTAACATAGTTCAAAACTTCGTCTTATTTAAGCATGCATCCATCAACATGAGAATCCAAGAGAACAACTACAGAATAAAAATGAAGACAAACATGGAAATAGTGTGGGAGACACAAACCATGCCTAACACCCGGCTAAGTCTTTGCTTATAGTGAAACAGTTACAACATGAGCACTACCAGCTTGATTTACAACATGGTAGAGTCAAACGACTTGCCTCACCTCACCAAGAAACTCAAGTACAGATTCATCCCACCAAGACTCTCTAATACAACCACTGCAATGCACCTCAGACATACCCACAATTGCAAGCTTGTTTTCCTTTCGTTTCCACATACTTTCACCAAGGTAACACAAATTTCAGTTCTTCCTCACACATGCCTCCAGAGGCCTGCATTTTCAGAATTCCCCAAAACGTCCAACACTTGGATACTTATCTTCCATCTTGGAAACTCTGCCTCAATTTGTTATCATAGAATTGCCTCAGACTTGCTCTCCAAATTTGTTGTCAAAAATGCTCTACGTTTCCATTGGTTGTGCGTATTTGCTTTTATATGGACTCTAAGAGTCACTTGTGTGAAATGTTGAGTCTCTTGGGTGTGTCACACCCATTTGTGAACCCACACTCAACCAATGTGTTGTGCCCTTCCATGGACCTGATGCGCCCATCCAAAGCCTATGTGCCCATCGACCATTTGTCTCTTGTACCAGAGTTGTGACTCCTTGTAAGTGTGTCGATGGGGTTGTCCAACCTCTCCAGTGAACCCATGTTGTCAAGGGAAGACAAGTCCAATCATTGGGCATGCTCCCAAGTTGTCCTACCCTTGCCCAAACACAACCCAAATCTTCTTCAATAATTTTAAGGCAAGTAAGGTGTGTTCCCCCTTGGTGCGACATGTCACCATCGTGTGTCCAAGATGCTCCTGCCCACAGCCAAACATCATTTTTTTCCCAACCGATCGCTTCCTTCCTTGTTCTCGTCATTCATCCATCGCCAAATATTCCTAAGGAGCACACGTTCTCGGTGGGTGTCTTGGGAGACCTTACATCCTCCCCCACTCTAATTTGTTACCATCCCCGGAAACATCTGTCGATTTCCATGGTGTCTCTACCCATGTCCGAATCTTGTCACCACTCAATGACTGTTGCTTCCTCAACCATTGTCATCAAGGAAAACTTTCCTCGAGATGTTATGCTAAGTGTACCCAAGTGATGGATACTCTTGACCCATGATGGCTTCCATACTTCAACTTTGTTGTCAGTGTGTCATGTACATTGGATTCTCTCAAGTTTCAAACTGGTTAGGTGATCAATCCAACTGTCTTGTTCGTCACCAGAGAATGCATGTGTCTACATCCAACAAACTCCTTTTTGTCTTCCTCATCGTCATTTTTCCCAACCCCTCTTGGTCTTATTGAGTCATCCACTGTAGTATCAACATGTTATTCTCACTTAGTTGAACCCCTTCAGTTTTGGGCAAGGTCCTGCCCCTTGCCTCATTTTGGCAACTCACCTCCACAACCCATATGTGATATTGCAACTTCCCTTCTTGAGTATTTTGATGACACCTCCTCTAGGTGTCATCATTTGTGTTACTTTCTCCCAATGGCATGTTTTGTTCTTCTTCGTTTAGCAGGCAGAGTGTACCCAACAACTTCCACCAAGACTCTTGGCTTACATCGTGTCTAACTTGTGCTTTGTGCGCAAGTATCACATGACCAAATGAACTTCCTTCAGTGTGCATCCCAACTCCTCAATTCATTTTTCAATAATTTGGAAGTCGCATATCCCCATGGCCTCCCTAAAAAAATTCACAGTCATTGTTATATGTCAATCTTCATATCCTACCTCTTCCACATCTATCTCGAAATCTAGTTGAGTAAGTGCTTCCACGCACTGTCTCGGCTCAAATCTTGGAGTTTTTGCAGTGGGTAAGTCCGTTGCAAGATCTTCCACAACATACATGATTTGTTGTTGATGACCATTTACTTGGTGATGTTCCTCCTAGTCCATGGAAAGTGAATATTCCAGCTCTCTCTTACACTCATGTTCGTGGTTCTGCAGGTTCCTCAATCGACCAACCTTCCACATGGATGTCTTTACTGAATCCTTCATCACCATCTGTTGTTTCCCTTCTTTCCCTAAACTACTTAGAGATTTTTTGGTATGGATGACTTCTTGTTGTTGTGTCATGTTGCAAAGATCGTTGGTGCTCCCACTAACTCCTTCTATAAGCCCAATCACAGAAATCCTAGGCATCCTCTCGAGCTTCCTTTTCGTCGTCAAGGGTCTGCTTGGTGTTATGGCCTCATTCAAGAATACTAAGTGACTTTATTGAATGAGTGTCACTACTTTGGAAAGTCAGAGGAAGTCCAATCCCAAGATCATTGCATGATATTCCAATGGAGCTACCAATAGATCCATGCTTCCAAACCACTCCCCAACTCTCAATGGTGCTAAACGAATAATTCTTATCACCGACATCATTACTGACTTCAACACTTTGGATGTTATTGTGTAGATCTCATCTTTGTGATGAAGAGAATTAAAAACTCGTTCACTCACAAAACTATGTGTTTACCCAGTATCAACCAAGGCTTCCATCTCCATCCCACTTACGGTTGTGTTCACAAAGCAGAGTCCATCAACTGATTCACTTTGTGAAAATTGTCCTTGATCTCTTGTCTTGAACTCCTACATGCGTTCCACCAACGTTTCAATGAATTTTTTCATATCTTCCATTAGTTTTTTCATATGAACTTCCTCTTCCAAGGGTTATGAGTCCTCCATTGTTGGTGTGGGTCGACCCTCCTCCTCAACCAACAAAGCCAACTTTCCTTACAGTGGATAGTTCCTCATAAAATGATTTTGCAAATAGAGGTAACACTCAATCAACCTACCTTTCTTCATGATCAGTTTGGGTTGAGTCTTTGTTTTTGCGCCACCTTCATGTTGGATTCTCTCCTCCCTGTGTGCTCCCAATGTAGTTGGTGCCAAAGTCTCATTCCTCTCCACCAATGTCTTCGGTCTATTGATTTTAGACTTTACTTGTGTGTCAAATTCGTCCATTCTCTCTAAATCCTCTTGGATTTTCTCGAATTGTTGAGTCACATCGTCTCTCTTCGCCTTCCAAGATTTGTCACTTGCATCATCCATTTAGCTTCTTATCCCTCGTCACTTGGTTTTCTCAATATTTTTTTGCAACTCCTCCGCACTGCCTCAAGTCTACAATGAATCCTACATTCATCTACACATCCAAGTGCTCAATTCACCCTCAAAAACGTCTCCCTTGGTTTGTGTATGTGCATAAGGCTATGCTCAAACCATTTGTGATGGAACAACCCGCCTTGTTCAATTGTTCACCAAGGCCTACACCCAACTGCTTCTACGTTCAAATCTTCGTTTGCGTCTATGACAAGTTCTATGAAAATCTTGCATTCATCTGCCTTGCCCAAGTGCACAGTTCACCCAATTTTTTTTTCTCTTGGCCTAATCAAGGGGTGTGCCAAGATCTACACATAAGTCATGGCTTCATTTGTAACTCTGTCTTTCACTTCTGTCACAAATCACCAAATCCGCGCTCAGTTTTCCTCTACAGTGGGTCAATCCATTAAACCCTCACTAGACCTACATCGAGAATATCTTTCCAAACAAGTGCACCCCTCCACCCACAACTATTCTGATTGTAGTAGTGGTGAAGAGGCAAATATGCTCTGATACCACCTGTCACAACCCCACGGGATGCCCAAACAAATCTTGTGATCATTCACCTCTTGAGGGTGTGTGACACTACAATGGTTCTTACTTGGTTTCTTGGCACACCAAGAATACTTCTTCCACACTACACCTCTTCACCTAGAGCATACCCATACTTTGTTCTAAGCTACTGTAAAGTCACACTCCTACTATAGTGCAACTCTTTCTTACTTATAAAATTGTTAACACAGTTCAACACTTAGTATTATTTAAGTATGCATCCATCAACATGAGAATCCAAGAGAAAAACTATAGAACAAAAAAAAAGACAAACACATAAATAATGCAGGTGGCACAAATTATGCCTAACACCCGGCTAAGTCTATGTTTATTGTGAAATAGTTACAACATGAGAACTACCGACTTGGTTTACAACATGGCAAAATCAAATGACTTGCCTCACCTCACCAAGGAACTCAAGAATAGATTCATCCCACTAAGACTCTTTATCGTAAATGTCTTTGCAACCACCCGCGGTGCACCTCAGATGTGCCCATAACCGCAGACTTGTTGTCCTTTCATTTTCGTAGAATTTCACCAAGCTAACATAGATTTTGGTTCTTCCTCACACATGCCTACATAGGCCTGCATTTTTAGACTTCCACAAAACCTCCCAAAACATTCAACTTTTGGCTACTTGTCTTCCATCTTGGCAACTTTGCCTCAATTCATTATCACAAACTTGCCTCATACTTGCTCTCCAAATCTCTTGTAAAAAATGATCTATGTTTCCTTTGGTTGTGCACCCCTTCTTTTACATGGACTCCAATAGTCACTACTTATTGGGTAAGGAAACTATCTTTCATTGTAATCAAAAAACATGGCAACTTGCATAGACTTGGGACAAGGTGTAGCTTTCATGCCAATTGAAATTAATGATATTCATGTTGTAGTTTCACTTAATAATCAAGCATAGGTGATGATTGATGATCCTATCATTTATTTCCTCAATGGTCCTCAATCAACATACGTCTCACATAATTATGGATACTTGTGGCCTCAACATGAGTAACTAATTGCAATTATATGATGTAAATCAACACTATATGCCCATTGCAAATCACTATCTCAAGGACGATATGAATTTTCACCAAGGACCTTTGTGCTTTCAATGAGTTTGTGAGCAATTCTAGAAGCTTATGAGGGAAGCACACTATTTGCTCGAAAATGGCCTGCACTTGCAAACTTAGTGCAACCACAACATAAGTTGCAATAAGCTCAACTCAACATACATGATTTTCAAAGTATGGTGCAACATTAATTAGCTAACCGAAATAGAAGTGAATCCATACATCAAACATCCATTGGTGCAATAATATTGGGTGGAAAACTTAATGCCACAATCTCATTGACTCTGTAAGAATCTACAACAAAATCTTAATAACATGAACCTTGATAGAAAAAATAATGAATCTACAAATTACAAATTATCAAACCCATTTACGATCAACATAGGCAAAAGTATAAACAAGCTAGCTATGGGAGTACAAAATTCTCCATTTCTCATTTGTTCATATTCTTTAAATTACATAATTTACCATAATTAAAGGAAGAGTAAGAAATAGAGAAGGAAGATGATCCATCATGAGTGTTGGTATTTTGTGCATGAGTTATTGAGTCATCCGTCCATGGAATTATTCCTACATAGTTTGGCTATTCATCTATGACAAAAAATAATGTGGTAGGTTGAAAAACAAATATTAACATGACCAAACTTATCCCTGGGTGATTGGGTCACAATGACCAAACTATGTGATAAGGAATATTAGCACATCTATGACAGAACACCAATTGCCACTATGGTTTGCGATTGAAGTTGACTAGTGCAATGTGCATTTCATGTTGACGTTGTTGCAATATTCTACATCTTTTATGTAATAACCAAATGTATGTGCAAAAAATTAGACAAACTATAGGTTGAACTTCTCATTAGTGTGACTCCATTAGTCATGGACTAAGTTGATCTTTGACTTCTTTTGAAATTAAATCTCTTTTCTTAGGAGTTGTCAATATTGATAAATTGTTCTATGAATTGGGGAAACATTACTTTGATCTTCTTTAAGGTGTATCACTTGAAAATTGGGGGAAACTATTCTTCAACCCAATTTGATAGAGTTTTAGGGTTCCTTGTCTAGTTGCTAGATATTTTTTGCACCGTAGAATTGTATTTGATTTTAGCTTCACTCCAAATTCTATGACAAGCTCTTTAGGAATTGACATGACAAATTCTTCTTCGTCACAATCCAAGATCAATGGTTCATAGAACTTAAAGTGATCTACATTGAAAACTAGATGAATTCCCATGGAGATTGTTAGATCCTACTTTAAATTGTTCTTTGCAATCGAATTGATGATTATGTAAGGGCCACATCTAAGATACAAAAGTTTCCTATCCTTATACTTAAGTTATATTTTTGAAGATACGCATGGACTTTATCTCTTATGTGAAATTAATGACCCATGTGGTGTTGATCATGCATAGCCTTGTGCTTCTAGTAACTCTTCTACAAATCCTTTTGAATTTGATCATGAATCTTTTAGAGGTGATCTATAAACCTTATAAATTTTCCTTGTGTAGTTGCTTGATTTTCCTTTGTTTCCTCAAGGATAGGACCCAATGTGGCTAATGGATCCTTCAGTGGGAATCCAAATTTAAAATAAGAAGTGTTTGGCATGTTGTGCATTGCACAATTATAATTATGTTGCGTGTATTGGGATGTTTGCATCCCATGCATATATATATTTATGATTACAAATCTAAAACATGATCCATAATGTATCATAATATAATTTTTCATCTATCTTAGTACAATCTAGGTGGAAAAATTGGAGGAATTGGCTTGCAGGGCCCATTTTAGCGGTAGGTCCCAATTTGGGGATTTTGGGTTTGGAACCTTCTAGAGCCATTTTGAGGCATCAAACGATATTTTTTGGGTTCAAAACTTTGCTAGCATAGCTTCCATCCCATTAACGATATTCCAGACATTGATACTTTTCTAATTACGCAAAAATTGCCTCAATTGGAGCTTGTATTTAGAAGTTATGCCTCCCACAAGTTAACCTAGTTGACCACCATGGTATGAGTGGATTCCATGTCATCCCCCATTACTCACACATGTGGGGCTAGCCACGTGTGGCATTTTAAGAATATTATAGAAGGTCCAAAACCTTATCACTAATTGAGGGTTGAGGATGCAAAAAACCTAACCCTAGATGACTGTCAAGCTATGTTAAATATCGAGCCACTAGGAAGAGAAGAGGTTCCATTCTTTAGCATTTAATTGTTCCATAGTAGAGAAAATCATCTAGGAGTGCTATTTTTATAGCATAATATAGGAGGTAGGAGATTCTGTAGCAGTTTTTCAAAACACAATGTCAAAGGAAACTCCATAATGAGAACCCCTTTCTATGTACTTGCATTTCATAACTAAAGAAAAGAGAACATAGCATAGGCCTCACCTTCTAGCTAGGTTTTCTCCTTATCGAGTTTCTTAGGATACATATTGTGTTCATTTGTGTGGCTAGTGCATGTATTTGCTTGTTCTTTCATTTTCATTTTTAGTTATTTTTATAAATCTGAGTAATAATCTAGCAATAATTAATCTAGGATCTAAGGAAATAAATTGCCTAATCTAAGATTTCAGAATATTACAAGATCTATTGTGATGGACTATTCCAATGGAATATCCATGACAGTTTACAGATCAAAACATCTAAGCCTTGGTGGGATTTACTACCTTTGGTTGTCCACCTATTTTAGGATGAAAGGAAACGTCCCAATTACATTTGGTATCCACCAATCCCCACACCATTTGTCAAAATTCATTGAGAATTTTGTTACCACAGTTAGAGATGATTTCTCATGGTAGACCAAATTTCACCCCAACTTGTTCAAAGAACAATTGTATTGCTTATTGTGTTGAGATTGTTTTCTTGCATTATTGTATCATGATGGTGATTTGTTGAAGTGGCCCACAAATACTACTAGGTAGTCATCATTCCGTTAGTGTTCAATAAACCACTTACGAAGTATAACAACAACTCCCATTTCATTCTTGAGACTATATGTATAATATATTTTCCCAAATTCCACTTTGTTGGACTTGATATGCAATAGAGGGACAGTTTTTCAGAAACTTCACCACCATTTGTGCCATTCTCCACTGAAAGAAATAACTTTACGAACTTGTGATTACCTTCTTCACTCCAAATTTTCATGATATTTTTAAATGGTGCACTTCTCATAACAAATGAAGTTAGTGATATTCTTGAGGATCACAAATGATACTAGGTTTCTACATAATCTTGTCCCTTAGCAAGGAGCAACACAAATCTTCATCTAGTGAGGTCATTGCAAAGTTTTACAAGATTTCATAAATATGTGCAAAGTATAAACACTACACAAGCTTCCTTGAAAGCACAAAAACCAAATTGACGAAACCACACAAACATCATTGATCTGATTGTTGATGGACATAATAGGAAATCTACAATTATATGTGGTTCATTTTCAATACTTTATAACAATATTAAACCACTACAAATAAATAATCAAAGTTTGTGGGGTGTACATTCTTGACATTACTATGTGTCTAGAGGAACATGACATGCACATGGTTGTTGTGAATGAATATATTTTTATCAATCAAATGATTTCACTGGTTTTGGGGAGCTTATACCAGTGCATACATGTCATAATCATACACTTGAAAATTCAATGCAATCCCTAAAAAAAGTCTTAAAGTGGTGGTGACAAGTCTTATGTTGCATCAAAATTGTGCCCATTGCATTTCCATAAGCATCCAATTTGATCTTGAAGGATTGTTGAATGTTAGGTAAGGAAAGGACAAGAATAATCACTACTAAGTGCTTGATCTTTTCAAAATGATTCATATTACATGGTGTCCCAATTAAAATGTAAATGGTCATGGTTCAACACATTAAGTGGGTGAGTAGCATGGAAAAAGAGTGCAATAAACTTTCTCAAGTAATTCACCATTCCCATGAAATTTTGCAAGTTATGGATTTTCTTTGAAGGTGGTTAGTTGACAATTGTTGAAATCTTTGTTAGATCAAATCTCAATTCATCTTGGCATATGCAAAATCAAAGATAATAAGGGGATGAAAAAACCCTTGCATGGTCCATAAAATTCCTTAACTACCCCTTACTTTACAAAGTGTTTTTCAAATGTCTTATCTCATTTTTTTAACTACAGAGAGAATACAAAGAAAAAATAACTCCATAGAACCACACCCCTTGCTTTACAAAGAATTTACCTAACATCTTAATCTATTTCATTAGCTAAGTGAATAAGGAATGATGTTTCTCCTTATTATCTCCTAAACCCCTAAAAGGTATTAAGGCATTGTTAGCTAAGTGTTACATTATCTCCATATACAAGATAAACAAGTTCATGCTTCCCAAATGTACATTTATTCATGTTGACCAATAGTTTCTCTATGTGAAATTCCACAAGCATCCAATTAATTGGTGCAAATAATACTTTCGAGGCTCAATGAGAATAAGTATGTCATCTAGATAGTTGATCACAAATTAGTCAAGATATGATCATAACATCACGTTCATCATTTTCATGAATGCATAGGTGCATTACTAAGAACGAATAGCATCACCAACTATTCAAATGATTATTGGCATATTTTGAAGAATGTCTTCCATGTATTCTCAAGATTGGTACATATTTAGTGGTAACCAAACTTAAGATCAATCTTATTAAATATTTAAGCTCCATGTAATTGTTCTAATAATTGGTTGACATGCTAAGTTGGATATTGTTTCTTAATGGTAATCCAATTATAAATTTGATGGTCTAAACATGGCCTCCATGTTCCATCCTTGTTTGGAACTAATACAAAGGCATATCCTATAGTATACCTGGAACAATTATCAGAACAAGCAAATATACTGTGCAAGTAACATGAACATCAAATATAGAGCAAAAATACAATATTGATACCACATAAAGCTTAGTTCACTTGCCTCTTTGAGGGGGAAACCTCCAAATGAGAAAAGCTCTCTTACAATAATCCTCCACACTTACAATGGAGAGATGCATTCTTTAAATACTGTTCACAACCAAAATACCATGGGCCAATACCACGGGCCAATACCATGGTTTATCCCTAACTAATTTATAACATTCCACTAACCAACCTTATAACTACTTGTGGTCCTGATAACGAGGGTTGACCACTTATTACAATGAAAACTAACTAATAAATAAAGTAAGAGGGGTTAGGGATGGATCCTAACATATCCAAAACTAAGCAACAACTTGAGGGAAATGTGTGATTTACCCAAGAAGTCATGAATATTCCTCTTTATCTTGTCATTCTCCAACAATGAATTCTTATGCAATGCCTTGTTCAACAAAACAATTCCTCATTACAAGAATGGTTTGTTTGATCATGTGACTTAAAGGCATCCTACAAAGTTCAATGAGGAACTCAAAATAACATTGTAATAATTCATCTAACTATTTTACTCTTTCAATTTCTCTTGTCATGTTGAAACTACATGCAATGAGTGCTTAGGGTTCTAACACTAATTGGAAAGTGAAACTTTATCTTCCTTCTTTGGTCATAGAACAAACAAAGCAATTTTTCCAAGGGATTTGACCAACCTCTAAGATTTAACAAAAGAATTTGGCACTAAGGGTGTTCGGTCTTTTGCATTAATTATTGAATACACTTGGCCATCCTTAACTAAATGATATTGGATATTTTGAAATTTGTAGATAGCATCTTAGATCCACATGTATGGATTTGTTGAAAATGATACCACACACATCTAATGGAACATCGCCAAACTCTTCTTTGTCAATATAATTACCCAAGATGTCAAACTTCACTTTGAATTTGCATTGGATGCACAAACCTTTGTTGTTTCTAAGCCATCCCCAAGGGGTAGGATTCAATATGCACAACTGTAAGTAGTTCATTCTTCTTCTCTACAAAATCTAAGATGAGATCTCATTAGATATACATATCAAAAGTTATTATAACAAGATAATCCTTTATTTAGAATCACAACAAGGAAAATACCCTATAGCGGAGGTTTTTGCGAAAGCCCCTATAAAAATAGCTCAAAAATCTGTTTGTAGCGGAGGTCACTAGTGGAGGTGCACGGACGGATGTTTTAGCGAATTCTTTTTTAATGGTGCATTTACAAGTCTATACTGCATCGATGCGTCACCAAAACTCAATGCATCGGTGCTAATAGACAATGGTACACTATTGTAGAGTTATTTAAAAAAAATAGAAAACAACGGTGCACATCATATAAAAGAAGCTTGCGAGCACCGGTGCACACTAAACAGGCGCACCAATGCAAAAAAAATGGGTTCACCGTCATTGCATTTTTCCTTTTAAAAATGAATAACGATGCATTGTTGTCCCTTGGGCGCACTGGTGTGTTCCAAATTGGTGCACCGTCACATGTTTTTTTTTTAAATAACAATGTGTTGTTTGCAGTGGTGCGCTTAACGCGAGTGCACCGAAACAAGGGTAAATAAACAAAAACAGTGATAAAAAACCAATTTTACCATTTTCAGTGGAGAGAAGCTCTCAATAACCAGTGCCACCTATGCCCAACTGAAGCGCACTGTTGTCAGTGCTTCCGTTGCTTTCCTTGTTTCCGTTTGGTGCTCAGTTCATGGGATTCCAATTTTTCCATATGGTGGGAAATTTTGGTTTTTTTCAGTACATCCTAACCATGCCTCCTCGACGAGAAAATGTCCAGGTAAATTCTTTATTTCTTTGTACATTGAATTTTTACTAGATTAAATTGTGAAATTGAGTAAAATTTTCATTGTTTTTCAATTTATTTTTTTCTGCGCGGTGTGTTCAAACCGTTCGGCTTGCACCACGCACGGTGCACCCTGTAAAATTTATAGGGTGCACCGAAAATGTATATTTCATTTTCGTCGATGCATCGTAATGTATAACACATCGGTGCATACTTATAAATGATGCACCAACGCCTTCATAATAAACGACACACCGTCGAAAATATATAGTTTCCATTAAACAGTGCATTGTTTATAGTGAACACACCAGTAAGTTAATAATAATATACACACTGTTGAAAATAGATAGTTGTTCAATCGATGCATCCTTTATAGTGAACACATTGGTGCGTATAGAATAAAATATGCACCGTGGACATTATTGTGTTTTTCAATCAGTGCATGGATTATACAGAACACACCGATGTGCAAACATGGATACAGAGCATCGTTTAAAACGTGTGTCTATTTTAAGTGGTGTGTCGTGATGAATGGAACACACTGGGGCTTCATAGTATCTAGATGCACCGTTGCAACAAATGAGTGCACTATCATTGTGTTTTTCCTTTTAAAAATTCATAACGATGTGGAGTTTTCCCTTGTGCGCACCAATGCGTTCCAAACTGGTGCATCATCGTAGGGTTTTTTTTTTTAAATAATGGTGCACAACGGTGTGCTTAACACGAACACACTAGAACAAGGGTAAATAAAAAAAAACCAGTGGAAAAAAACCATTTTTACCATTTCCAGTGAAGAGAAGCTCTCAAGCACCGATTCCACCTTTTCCCAACTAAAGCACACTGTCATTGATGCTTCCATTACTTTCCTTGTTTCCATTCGATGCTCGATTCGTGGGATTCCAATTTTTCCATACGGTGGAAATTTTTATTTTTTTTCACTACATCCCAACCATGCCTCCTCGACGAGAAAATGTCTGGGTAAATTCTTTATTTCTTTGTACATTGAATTTTTATCGGATTAAATTGTGAAATTGAGTTAAATTTTCATTGTTTTTCAATTTTGTTTTGCACAGTGCATTCGAGCCATTCAATTCTCACTGCACACAGTGCACCTTGTGAATTTTATAGGGTGCACCGAAATTGTATAGTTCATTTTATCCGGTGCATCGTAATATGTAATGCACCGGTGCATACTTATAAACGACGCACCGATGCGTTCATAATAAAGAACACACCATAAAAAATATATAGTTTCCATTAAATGGTGTGGTGTTTATAGTGAACACATCGGTGAGTTCATAATAATATACACACTGTTGAAAATAGATAGTTGTTCAATCGGTGCGTCCTTTATAGTGAACGCATCAGTGTGTGCACAATAAACTATGCACCATGGACATTATTGCGTTTCTCAATCGGTGTGTTGATTATATGGAACAGATCAGTGCACAAACATGGATACAACACACCATTTAAAATGAGTGTCTATTTGAAGTGGTGCATCATGATGAATGGAATGCACCGTTGCGTCGTATTATCTAGATGCACTTCTTTAAATAGGAACCATAATTTCACGGTGCGTTGTATACAATGGTGTGCACTGGTGCGTTGATAATTACTATGCATCCCTTAAAATAAATTACATTGTGCATGCGGTGTGTAAGATATGTGTGCGCACCATGGGTGGTGCTTTACTGTTTTGAAGGCACACCGAAGGTTAAAGTTTTGTTTTTTTGAAAAAAAATTATGTTTGCATATCTTAAATAAATTTCTCATTTACTAAAAAAAAAAGTTTTGTTTTTATGTATGATGATGATGTAATTTATATGTTAATTATGCAGAGACGTTAGCACATGGAGGAGAAACAAAAGAGAGTTCACCAGTACAATATGGTTTGGGAGTGGGAGGCCAGAGAGAGGGAGGTGGATTTGTACCCTCGACCTATTACTACAACTACACGACTCCTCTTGAGGAATGTAGGCCTCCTCAAGTACTACGAGGAGGCTACATCCTTGAAAGGGAATTCTTCCTTTCTTGTGCAACTGATCCATAGATGGGATGCCCATCAACATGCATTTAGATTCGGTCTTCATCAGTGGTACCATCCCATTGAGGAGGATATTTATTTTATCACCGGGCTATCTAGGAGAGGGGAGGATTTTCCCTAGTTTCCTGATATCCCAGTGGGTGTTGTAGCTGAGAGTCAACTTGCCTACTCTCAGAGGTATATTGCACGTGATATATATTCTCCTGGTGATTTTCAGGTGGTTGGTGGACAGTTACATATCACCTCATTCGGTGCAGATGACATTAGGTGCCTCTCACTATTACTGTCGACCATTGCATACTTTATTGGTGATGGTCAATGTATCGGTTGCACTCTTTTTCATTATGTTGATTCTTTGATACAAAGGCCACGAATTATTAGCTGGTCTTCCATTTTCTTGTGACAGTTTTGTATAGCATTGGATAGATGTCGTGCTATGATAGATGGGAGGGAGAAATTCCCATTTGCTTCATATTTTTTTTTCTTGTTTTTTGAGAGGTTTCCAAAGATGAGACCTACTTTTGTCCATCGGCCTCCTAGGTCGATGACTGAGGTGCAGATGCACATGTGGGGCATGTCCAATTTTCCAGCTAGGATTTCTAGGGAGGCACTTCAGCTATTAGCCATTGAGGCAGATCACGTGTTCATGATGGTGTCATGCCCTTACGCGGGGATGGATTGGTGAGGATGTCCCAATATCCTCTTCACACTGGAGGAGCCACCTGGTCATCGAGGTGAGATTTAAATTAATCTTGTAGTTTCATTTTATTGTCTTACTTAATTCGAATAAATTTTATTCTAGCATGTTATTTAATGTTTTTTATTAAATTGTTTAATGAAATTGTCAACTAATTATTAACTTGTGTTATATTTTGCAGATGTTGGCACATTCATTGGGGACATGCCTCCTCCCCCGCCACTTGATGCAGATGAGGAGATGGATGAGGCTGCGACAAGTCGGGGTCCTCAACTACATATACCACCCGACTTGAGATGTAGGCCCGATCTCAGATATAGGATGGAGGTGTGTGACAGACTGATTGTAGTTTTGGTTGGCGCATGAGTCCGCCCTATCCCGATGTGTGACACTAGGACTGACCCTAATCTCTTGCAGCTCTGGATGGACTTGCCATGCAATATGACGTCTCTTATGCGTCATATTGTTAGAGATGCCAGGTTACTTATAGGGATGAGGGATGGCACATCCACTAGTAATGATGATGATGAGGGTGGTGATGATGATCAGGGTGGTGATGGCGCTTCTACTTCAATACCTCCTCCCCCTCCTCCTCCGGGTGGTGATGTTGATCAGGGTGGTGATCATGGTGCTTTTGCTTCAGTACCTCTTCCTCCTCCTCTGGGTGGTGATGTTGATCAAGGTGGTGGTGGATATTCTACTTCAGTACCTCCTCCTCCTCCTCCAGGTAGTGATGTTGATCAAGGTGGTGATGGTGCTTCTTCTTTAGTACCTCCTCCTCCTCCTCCTTCACCTCACCCAGATGAGCAGGGTGCATCACCTATTCCTCCACAACATGCTTCTCATCAGAGACTACGACTTGACCAACCACCTCCTCCTCCATTTCCTGTTTCTCCTGATCATAGTGTCGAGAAATCACTTCCTGACCTTCCACCCCCTACTTCTCCTCGGGGAGCTGGACCAGATATGTAGTTATAGCAATTATTTGTGTTTTTGTTGATGTTGATGTTAGGTCATGTTATATAATTTTCTCCATAAAGTAAAGTACTCTTAATTAAGTACTTTATTTTTGAATATATCTAAAATAAAGTATTTATGTCTAAAACAAGTGAAATTAGCAACAAAGTTGTTTATACCTACCTTTTAGAAATGTTTTGATGTATTAACTGTATATAGTACAAAGGATATATTTAAATAGGTTAGATTACAACCATTATTAAGTTATTATTTTGTCATTTTTATATTTGAACATGATGAAAATGAAAATACCAAGTTTATCATGTTTTTGTAGTTAAGAGGTCTTGAAAAGTAAATAAGTTATAAAAATGGGTAAAGATATCTCTTATGTTATTAATTAACGTTTGGGCAAGTTAAAAGTAAATTATATTAATCTTCAACCTTACTTTGTATCACAATTTTACAAACTAGTTTACTTGAAAGTACGATGTGAGAATCGGTCCTCATTTCAAGAATATTGCTTTTGTTCATAAGTTCATAATGAAGAATTAAAAATAGTTATGATAAGCTCAATTAACATTTATAAAATCTTTGTGATATTTTAACTTCCTCTTAATTGTAACTTGGTCATATTTTTTTATATTCCCATAATTAATACAAGTCTCAAAATATCCAATTCAACATTTTTTTGCAATACTATAAGGATGCAC
>ML807185.1:114393-157893 GCA_009831015.1 Picea engelmannii
TTTTTTTTGAAAAACTTACTTAGAAGGCTCATTTTAGATATGAATACTCCCCTAATTAGTATGTATGAACTCAAAATTAAAAAAAATACAATATAATAAGATATGGTAATGATATGAAATGGTGGGTAACAAAAATACATTTTAAAATTATGATATAAAATATTTGTTATTTATAATACAATAATATATTGTTTTTTAAAATAAAAGTTAAAATTAAAATACTAAAAGTTCAAATATCATCTAGATTTACAATGGAAAATTATTTATATCATTTACACGTAACATTTAATTATATCATCCAATCAAAAAATTAATAATATTTCATATGAAATATTAAATACTAAAAACATTATAAATTTAATAATCAAATTATTAAATCCACTGTAGATTTGAAAACATAAAAGTAAGTAATTAAAGAATAAAACATGTATAATTAAGTCATCGCCCTGATTATCTTCCTCGCTTGGAATGATAACAATGTTGTTCTAAAAAATGTGTTTTGATCTAGGGTCATGTCTTAATACAAACCACCAATCCCTATCCAACACATCTGGGTAAAAAAACACTTGGTTGTAGTGTTTTGGGAAAACATAAGGCTCCTTAGTTTCATCCCACATCTTTTTAGAGTTGATACATATCATCCCACTGTCATGATCTTCCTTTTCATTATTCCGATCAAAGGTGTTCCACCACTTGCACAAAAAAAAAACACATTGGAAAGAAGAGAAGTCCACTCAAATGATCTCTTGTATCTTTGAGATGTAACCTAACTTCCCATGTATTATGTTTTGATCATGGTGGTTAGCACGACTAGATTGGTCAAAATTGACTTCCACTCCATAGTCTTGTGTCATGTGTCCATCATCGACATCCTCTGTGCGAAAATCATGTCCATCTGCCCACATAAATGGGAACAAATGCACCTATAAAAAAGTGAAGAAATCACAGTGTCAATGTGTGTCTAATAACCCGACCATTAAAATATAAAATAATATAGATGTACTTACAATTCAAATGTGCATTACGAAGCTAAAAATGTACACAAAGAGATTATTATCGAGTTGTTGCAACCAATCCCTATGTCTAGTGCATCCTCTTCTTCATGCAAGTAACAACCGGATGCACCATATTTCTCTCTGAATTGGTCAACAATCCAACTGTTAGGACATATCATTGGCATATTTTATTTTAAATGATTAGGATAAGGCATGCTTCTACCATTCAACCGTCTGAATTCTTTCCTGTCACTTTCCCATTTCCTCATCTTCTCTTCGTACAATGCAACAATGACTATGTTTCCTCCTAATTGTAAATAATGAATTTATTGATGGCATCAATTTCTAAATTCGTTGATGTATTCATGAAATCAAACCAACATATATTACATATGAGATCATGAAAATATGCATTATGTAGTTCAATGTGAATAGTTACTGTGTAGAAATTTGACAAACGATAAGTCACTTACTCTTTATCAAGCTCATTTTTCCATTCATTTGGAGAAGCTCCCATGCTCTTTTTTCTTCATCCATTTCATCGTCCCAAATCATTGCACCTGGTTTGTTGTTGATCTGCTTGATGTACTCACTGGCATAATAGAAATACTCATATGATATGTACCCCTCTTTCATATACCCCTTAGGTTTTTCCCTTTGACGAACAAACCATTTCAATTTCTTCATGTACCTCTCTAAGAATAACATCCAACGACAGGAGACCACCCCAATTAATTCAACCTCATCTACTAGGTGAATTAGAAGATGAACCTGTAAGTCCATGAAACTCGACGGTAGTTCCTTATCAAACATACAAATAATCTCAACCATCTCTTGATGCCACCGTGGAATGCTAACCATACAAATCTCATTTAATGTGATCCAATGTACAAATGCAGATAATTTATATATGGCACATATTAGGTCCTGGGGGAAGTCATGGTTCACACACCCACGCACGAGCAGAGGATAATGAAACTACAAAGTAAACATGTACAAAATTAATTTTGTTTTATCCCATGGCATAAAAATAGAAATTACAAATAATAAAATCATATTTTTTACATACGTCGTACCTTTATAAGGTTCAAATGGTGATGTGATTTCAACCTCGACAAAGGGTATTGACGCACAATGAAGCAACTTCGTAGGGAAAACCCATATAAAGAAGGCACCTTCACACCCAATATAATTTCATTTTCCAAAGAAATATCTTCTTTATTTAAAATCCATGGAACATCACCTTCTTTGAAAGACCAAGAGGGACCAACCTCTCCTCTACTTTCTTGTCTTAGCCAATGTTTCTTTTTAGTTTTTGAAGAAATAATATCTCTCCTCAAATGTGTCACTTTATTTCGATGATATGTGCCTCCATAAAGAATATGAAACATTTTTAAATATAGCATGGGATCTAGTAAGTGGGAAATCTTAAGATGCTCCCAATATGGGAGCCAATAAAAGATAGATTTAATTTTCATCCCAATGAGCAATTTCTCAACATAGGTGTTGAAGAATTCTGGATCATCGAACATAGGCTCCCCATTTGAATCAAACATTTGTGTAATCTCCTTCTCCTTCTCTCTCTCATATGCTATAAGACATTATGTTGGTGCCATTATTGCAGGCCTTTGGGTTCTCTCTAGTTTACCATTGAAAGCAGATGTTTCTATTCTATAAGGGTCTTCTTCTGGGAGGAATACCCTCGAGCAGTTGTACACTAGATTTCATAGGTGGTTGGACCACCTAGCCTTCAGAGAAGGGCCACAAAATTTACATCCATGATAGCCTTTAGTTACAAGACCTGCGAAATTATTGTATACATAACATGTTAGCGTTTAAGAATAGAACGCCAATCACAACGAATTAAATATGCAAATAAATATTGTTACGTATATAAACAAATCAATAAACATGTTAATTACCGGAGAAAACTCCTAAGCCTGGATAATCATGTGTGGTGTAATCACATATTCCATACAACGTAAAATCCCTCTTGATTGCGATGGGTCTTGATACATCGTATACATGTATCCTTTCCAATAATTCCTTCAATTCATCTACCACTGGTTGTAGGTAGAAATCCATATTATTCACTTGTATTCTACCAAGGACTATAAGAGTCAACATAAGATGTTCATTATTCATGAACAACCATGGGGGGATATTGTTATTGATCACTACTACATGCCAAACATAATATTGGTGTTTTGGAGGGAATATGGGTTCATGCTATCCATTGCTATGTTGAGTTGTAGACTTTGTACTTCATCCTTGAATTTTTCTAGCCATGTATCCTCTATATGCTTCATGGCTTTTGAATCTGTTGGGATTCACATAACTCTCGACTCACTTCTGTGCGAGGCATGCCATCCCTGCAACATAGCTAATTATTTTCAACAAAAGAGCCTTTGAATACTTGGGAGTATATGCATGTGCCCCAATATCTTATGAGGAGGACCATGTGGTTTACCGATTTTATTTGATTTATGGTACCTATCATGCCCACATTTAGGACATATCTCTTTGTATGCATATTCTCCTATATATAGAATACAATCATTCAGACATGCATGACATGATATATACTCAACACCCAACATTTTCAACAACTGCTTTGCTTCTTCCCAGCTACCGGGAAAAACATTATCACTAGGAAGAACCTTATCTTTCAATATCTTGTAGTTAGTGGGAAATATAAATGTACAATATCATTTAACATTTATAAAAGAAACCATTTCTAATGTTGATTGTGTGACAAGACTTCTCAAAATTAATATAAGGCACTTGCTGGTCAATTACCTCAATATTGTTGAAAAGCATGCGTTTGACATGCCAAACTTTGCTTTCAAGTTGTACAATAACATTGTTGTCCCAATATGGGTAGACTTTGACCGAGAACTAGGTCCAAAGAGATGGGTGGTGGAAGCATATTTCAGGCTTTCGAAAATGGTATCACTGATATGAGCATCATCCCCTAGCTATTTTTTCTGGAATGCATCTAACAACATTGTCTCCATTACAATCATATCCCGTAATTAATCATCCATACCAACCTCTTTTTTATTGTCTACATTGCCAACTTCTAAAGAACTACTATTGTTGTACTCATTCCTAATTGGTGAATCTGGTCATAGTGGGAATTGAATAGGTGGTTGATTCAACCATTCTTGGTACGCTTCCTCTGCGAGTTGTGCTCTCATTGCAACCTTCTCTTGGGTTGACATTGTTGTGGGTCACAATGAAATATGATAGGTAGGTCGATCATCATCAGAATCCTAATTTCAAAAATATTGAACATTAGTACATCGATGATATTAGTAAGCACACTGCAATAATTTGTTTGTTCAAATTACATTATACCAAACAATTATTACCATCATCGACTCGTGATTGCATCTGGAAGATGAAATGTCACAATTGGCAGGGTAAAGCGGATATCCATTTTCATTTACGAACTGCTTGCAGTATGTTTCACTTGATAAGACCTTCCGACGTTTTTGAACCAGTACTGGAGTTTTTTTTGCATCTAAACTCAATTCTGAATCACAATCCTGCAAATTTGGATACATTTTTATTCAGATTGACATGGATAAAAACAAATTCAATTAGATAATTGAAATAGAAATAAAATAAGTTAAACTTACTGGAAATGGAAAGGCATAACTCCGCGATGGACTTTGAGCAATATGGAACAGGATGGAATTTGAAGAATTGACCATTTGATCATATTATAAGGTTTTCTCCCTGCATTTCAACAAAATTAGCAATGCATTTTTCTGTATATATCTAAAATAAATTTATTGGACCATACCACAATCTGAGTTTGAATATAGTTTTGAAACCATTTTTTAAGAACAAGGCAACATAAAATGTAAAATGTATACTGAAGTATTGTAAGTCATGTCAAATCATCCTAAAAGATAATTTGAGATGAATATACTATTTTGTTTTGCAAATAAAAGTTCAAATAACTTTAAAAGCATTCTGGTGTGCTTATAAACCACAAATGCATCAGTTTGTATATTAATAATAAGCGTGGGTGCGTTGAAAAATTAACCACACCGTGGTTCGAGATTTTTTTAATAAAAAACAATTATATGTTATCGGTGCATAATATGGATGCATTGATGCATAATGTAATATGGATGCCACAATTATATGTTATCGGTGCATAATATGGACACACCAATGCATAATGTAATATGGATGCCCCGATGTGCCAAACAAAGTATGGATGCACGGTGCGTCTAACATAAACGCACCATCGTGCCAAAAAAGTTAAAAAAAAGTGTGATTTTTTTAAACAATTAAAAAAAGAGCGGGAATCAAATTTCATAAAGTACTTTAAATACTAAAAACCTATTCATTATTTCATTATTTTGCAAAAAATTGTAGAGGAGAGACTTGGAAGAGAAAAAATGAAGGAACACTGTGGAGGAGAAGAATACTTTGGAACCACAATATTATTCAAAATATGAGAATTTGACGGGTATGGTGATTCACTCTAAACCCTTTTCATAAAGTTTTTTAAATATTAAGAAAGTATTCAATATTTTCATTATTTTGTCAAAATTTACGAGACATATTTGGAAGATAGACATACCGGGGAGCACTGTGGAGTAGAAGAAAACTTTGAAACAACAAAAATATTCAAAAAATCAGGATTTGAAGGGTATGGTGATTCACTCAAAACCCTACATAGTAAAAATATTAAATTTTACTATTGATTTTGATAGTAATTTTTTTTAACAAATTGTATTCCTATTTGAATTTTATTTAAAATTCAAAAAAAAAAAATAAAAATAAAAATAAAAAAAAATCATACTTACCTTAAACCCTTGTTTTTTTTTTGCTTACGTGAATGCAAAATTTCACCCTAGGGTTTAAATCCCTCTACCGCTTCAGAATTAAGGCTTTTTGTTTTAGGCATTTTAGATCTAATAGGTTTGTTTTTCTATATATAACTGTTTGGCATGTGATGCAAAGGGACCACTTATTGCATCAAATCCTAAACGTAGTCGACCCTCTGAATTTATTTTTTTTAAACGGTTTCCGATTTGACATTTTTTTTAAACATTTTCTGATTTTTCGGTGCGCCATTTCGACAGAAACACACCGATAAAGCCATGATTTTTTTTTTAAATTAAAAAATATGGTGCATAAAAAAATATCGTCGATGTTTTCTCATCTAAACAACATAGAAAATGTTGTCACATAATTTTTGTAATTTTTATTTTCATCGGTGTGTAATTTTTCTATTGTTTTTTTTTATGAATGTTTAATTTTTTGCTATGTTTTTTTTTTCTACTATAGTCGTTGTGATGTGTTCTATATATATCAAACTGTTGTAATTATGTTTTATGTAATAAACACACTTGTGCTTTGTATTTAAAAAGCACACCGATTACAACGATTTTTTTTGGCTGAAAATTATGTGATTTATTTATAAAATATATTTAATAAATTCTGTATTGAATGGTACAGGTTGTATATTGATAAAAATATGAGTGAGAAGAGTTCAAATAAGAAATTTTTTGGTTGACACAATGATGACACGTCCGAAAAAATAAAAAAGGCAGGTTCTCTGTAAATTCTATACAAAATTAATATGGTTGAACTATATGTAAGTTTAACTGATATGTATTGGTTAGTGTGTGTCATGCAGGGCCACAATGAGGAAGCTCAATAAGATTATTTCTGATCTAAGTGCAGAAGAGTGTAAAATCTTGCTGGAAAAATTGCAGAGGGATGAATCAGGTGAATGAAAAAATTCTATTCAATATGATTTATTTTTTTTGAATTTTCATTAATAATATACTTAGGAATATTAGAAGACATGTTTCGAACAATCTATTAATTCACATATGTTTAATGTTCTACATGCACCAACAACAAGGGAATAAAATGCCATTCTAAAGAAACAAAATTAATTAATATAGAAGATGTAAATGATGATGAATTGGTCCTTAGCTCATCTGGAGTGGTGTTGAAGATTAATCAAAGGGGTAAATTTTTTTACAGAACTATGAGGGATATAGTGGAACAAAAGAATAGACGTACTTTCCACTTACAATATAGAAATCAATCCAATGATTCCAAGAACCGAGTTATATCTAAACTACAAGAAGCATTTCTAGAGCAATGGTCAATGAGACCTGCTAGACTTGCAATAGCAAAAACATACAACAACAAAAAAGAATCATTCAAAAAGTAATATTCCTAAAACCACTTTTTTAGAATATATATATATATATATATATATATATATATATATTTCAAAGTATTCATTTATTAATATATCAATTTTATCATATTTAGTTTTCATATATCAATATAAAAATACTTTATTGTCATGTTATTTTTTCAAGAAAATTATGAAAATCCCAGAGGACGAACAAGCTGATATCCAAAATATGTCAATAGGAATGTCCAAAAAAGTGTACAAGGATATGGTCAAATAAATGGACATAATTGCATCGCATGAGGAGCCATCTCAACAACACTATGCTTCAAATGTATGTAATCATTGAATTTTTCTATTAGGTACAAATAATTAATTTAGCATTAAATATTAATTTTCAAATATTCTCTTACAGAAAAGAAAATGGAACTCATTTTGCACACAAAACTGGACGACAAGGAAGAAAATGGTTGATAGCAATTAGAGACTTTAATTAACCTCAATTTGTAGTAAAATGCACTAGTAGCAAACACTATATCATCAACAAGAATATAAAATATACATGCAATACGATCATTCCTCTATTCTACTTTGTCAATTTTGGACAATACCCTCCACAAGCAAGATTGTTCATTGAATACCAAATTTAGAAGACAATTTTGCACTTACAAACTGGTACAATGGGGACCATTGCAAACTCAGTATGGATGAATAATCTAAGAAAAAATGTATGATTTATTTCTATTATAATTTCCCTTCTCTATTCATTTTTTAGCTCCATTACCAACACCAACTTCAGTGCAATCACAAGCCTTAGTGAAAAGAAAAATAACACTAACACAAGTATATGCTATTATATGATCCTTCTTATATGTGCAACATACAATGCTCAACCTCATCCTCAAAACCCATAGATCAAGTAATAATTCCATTCATTTTCCAACGCCACACCTATACCAATAATCATAGAATGATAATGCGATGTGTCCCATTCCATCTACACGAAAACACACTACGCCAATGGATTGGAATTTCCAATCAATACATCCCCTACAGTCTCACTGTTGCATAATACACCTAGGTAGCACATGAAATCACTTTAATACCACATGGTGACATATGTATTGCATGAAATATCACACACCACCCTACATTAAGCTAGTTTTTCCACATCAACAATGCTAATGAAAGTAAGGAGGGTTCTAAAATATCTTAGAAGACTTATTATATCCACATATTTTTGCATAATATATTAACTCCATATTATGGGTAGATTCATATCCATTCATCCATATTTCTAGAATTCTCTAAAATCAATATAAATGGGCATCAAATTCATTGTTAGAAATCATATAAGAGGTACATTACGTCCTTGTTATCTAGACTTCCCTCCCAAGTCTCACTGTGTATCTCTCCTTCAAGATTATTCATCCTTCATTATGATATATGTTGTATTTGGATATCTTGTGCCAAATTGGGATAGTTATTCTTCCATATATTTGGTGTTTCTTTGATAGTGCAAGCCTATTTCATCAATGATTTATTATATAACTAGCATGCTTATCTTTCACTCATAACCTATGATCACCTCTAACTATTGGTTATCCCTTGGACAATTGTTGGGATCTCGATCAAAGTATAAGAGGAACTACATTGCAATTATTTTTAGATGTATAATCCTTTTTAACAATGCAATAAGACAATTGTGTAATAATGTAGATGTGTACAACACTGAATTTCACCTTTTTACATACATATTTGCATAATTTTTTCTAGTGTTGTTGGTGAACAAAGGAATTGCAAAAGTGAAGAGTTAAAAATTTCAAAAGAGATGGTATCTAAAGACACCACTATAACATTGAACCACAAGTAAGAATATCTCAATATATAATGGGTAACACACAATCACCAAAACCTTGCATGTATCACCACTTGATTTATTGTTATTGGTCCATAGGATCTTCTATATATAGCCTACAATATAATTATCTCCCTTATAATGAGGAATATGTAGTCAAATTGATCACCTTAGACATGCTCAAATCTCATGCTTTTTTGCCTTGACTTACACACTAGCTTATTAGGTTAGGACCACCTTTGGTTAACTTGACATACTAGTTGACCTCTCTAGTCGAATCCTAAGTCAACCTTCAAATGTTGATTAACTATCTTTAGAAGATCTAGAGGTGAGATGGACCCACTTTTCCAACACTTCCTCATCAAAACAACTTTCTAGAGATTCGAGAATTGAAATTGTATTTATACAACCCTGCATAGTTGCATCTTCCTGAATCCCAAGAATATCTTGAAGTTTAATAAACTTGGCTTCTATTATTGGATTTGTAAAGATATCAAATATCTAATTATCTATCATGCAATAAACAAGCAACACAATAGTTCCTATACCAACTATCTCAGATAATGGGAATGAAGTTCCACATGATTAATTGTATTGTAAGCAACATGGTTTTGAGCTATGTGTATTGCACTATAATTTCACAATACACTACAATCAACTACTCAAAGGGGAATTCGAGTTCACCCATTAGTTTTTGAATCCACATTGTCTTTATGCTAGTATTAAATATACCTATATATTCAACCTCAGTGGTTAAAAAGGAGACCACCTTCTGTTTTTTACAAGATCAAACTATGGGTCTAGATCCAAGTTGAAACACAAAGCCAAAAGTTAACTTCCTGTCATCTCCATCTCTATCCCAATACAAGTCGATATAACTGACTACTTGGTTCATATTATTATTAAAATACTTTATACCAAGTTGATAAGTAGTCTTGATATAGTGAACAATATTATTTGCAGAATTCAAGTGGCTCTCCTTCAAATGTTGTGTGAACCTAGAGACAACACTATCACCAAAGGAAATACAAGGTTGATTATTGGTTAAATAAATTAGGCTACCAACAAGCTACCTGTAGAGAGTAGTGTTCACTTTTGGAGAATCACACTCCTTAGTCAACTTTAATCCCAATTGGTAAGGTGTTGATCCAGATTTTATGAGCAGAATGAAATCAATACAAATTATTATCAAAATATGCTTAACACAAAATAACAGATATATAGTAAATTGGTTTCTATTCAATAAGGAAATAAGCTGAAACTGTAAAATGAAGCAAGAAACAAGCTTGCTAGAATGGTGGCAGCTTATCTCTGAGAAGATAAGTGACGACTGTGCTCATTCGCCAGAAGATGATTATAATGAGGCTCCGAAGGCCTTTTTACAATAAACAGGAATGTCAAAAACCCTAGACATCCAAAAACCTAACCCTAGGAGATGAAGCACCAAGATTCATGTGGGCCCCGTTTGGGTAAGTTAGTACATCAACTTCTTGGGGTCGTAATTTTTTCATACGATCTCTGTTTTAGGCGCACAATAGCCCGTTGGAAATTCATATATGAGGAATACACATGTTTCCATCAGAATCCGACTCTGTCTACATTTGGACTATGGTGAGCCCTACAAACGTTGTTTAGGGCCTCAAAACGGCCCTCGAAGTCATGGACTCGAAAAATAGGAAAATAATTGCCAAACTGGAAAACTACCATAATGAGCCAGTTGGAAAAGGTGGGAGGCCATCGAACTCCATTTGGACCAATCCTCCCCCCTTAGGAAGCAATGGTCTCCATTACATTGAGTTCCCCCATCAAATGAGGAAATTTCTGTTGAATTTGGCCCTGTGTGAGCCACTTTCCTTGGTGCAGGAGCTGCCCTGCTTTGATAACTCGATAAGGTTGGATCCTTTGTTGGCGAGTACACTTGACCTGCTTGTCCACAATATGATCACTGAATGCCTGTTGTATGCAGTCGGGGTTGAGATCTATTGGTTTCAACTATTCTAATACCTCTGAGGTGTCCAATAATGGTGGGAAATAAGGTTGAAGGAGATCCATGTTGAACACTGGGTACAGACCAAGGAAAGGAGGAATGTTGAGCTCAAAAGAATTATCACCCATAACATTGGTGATGGTGTACGACCCATAACAAAGTGGGTGAATCTTTCAATGGGGTCCTGTAAGGCGTTCTTTCTGCAAGTGCAACCAAACTTTGTCGTCCACCTGAAACTTATGTGGTACCTAGTTTTGATCATGGAATTTCTTGTAATTGTCATTGGACTTCTATAAGATATCCTGAACCTATTGGTGGATGTGTTGGATCCACTCAATGAACTGGGTGGATTTTTCAGCTTCAGTTGGAGTAGGAGATGAATCATTCGATGTGACCGCAAGGGGTAGTGAAACATCTATGGGACCCAATGGTTGGAATACCAACCCCACTTGAAAGGGGTTGTGGCCAGTTGAGCTATGCAGGGCTTGGTTATAGCTATGATGGAAATAGGGAAGACTCTCATTCCATGTGCGAGGGTGCTTGGAATTATACATGTCTAGGATATGCACGATCATTTGATTTATGACCTCGGTTTGGCCATCTGTCTAGGGGTGGAAGCCCATGGATTTGGTGAGCTTGGTGTCCAACTATGACTAGAGGCTCTACCAGAATGTGTCGATAAATCGACTTTCCTGATCTGAGAAAATGTTATGTGTGATTCTAAAATGTACCCAGGCTCGTTCAAAGAAGAGCTTAGTAGTGGCCTCTGCTGTGATGCTCTTCTTGCAGGTGACCATATTCGATATCTTAGAAAATCAATCAACAACCACAAAAACATAGTCATTTCCTCACTTGGTGGACATGAGTCCTGACATGTAGTCCATTGAGATGGATTCCCATGGAATGTTAGGAGTAGGTAGAAGAGTGTAGAGGCCCTATTTCTTAGTGTTCGGTTTGACAATAACACAGGTAGTACAAGACCTTATATACTTGCTGACCTCCCGTTGAAGTTTCAACTAGTAGAAATGTTTCTACAACATTTCCACTCTCTTTTTGACGCCAACGTGTCCTGCCACCTGATTGTAGTGGGCTTCCTAGATCAGCTTCGCTCGCTTGATGGAACACAGATATGGCCCAAATGACACAACAACCCATCCTGAAGATGGAAATTAGCGACAAATGCATTTGCGCTCAACATTTGGTAGGTGGTGGTGAAGTTTGGGTCTGTCTCATAGAGTTGGGGCCATCAAGAGGTATCATGGTTGCAAGAGTCTAGCACCGTGGTGAGTGTCGCGACTGGAGGTCTGTTGAGGCAATCAATGATGTGGTTGGTGCTTCTCATTTTATACTTGATGTTGAGGTGGAATTGCTGGAAGTATGTGGACCACTTCTGATGGAGTTCATTCTGCAATTTTCCTTGTGTCTGCATGAGTTGTAGTGGCTTATGATCAATGTGGATGACGATCTCCTTCCCAAGAATGCAATGTCTCCATTGGCGGCATGCTTGCACAATGGAGTAAATTTCTTTGTCGTAAGTAGGGTACTTATGGGCAACATATGATAGTGTCTCACTATTATAGGCCACGGGCTGGTCGTGTTGAGTGAGGATAGTGCCCACAACATAGTTTGAAGCATCTATCGCGATCTCAAAGGGCTATTGCAGGTCCGATAGTGAAAGTACTGGGGATGAGTGTAAGCACTACTTCAAATCATCGAACACTTGTTGTTGGGATTGACCCCATACAAATTTATCCTTACCACCACCCCTGGTTACTTGGTTGAGGGCCCATGTAATATGGGAGAATCCCAACACGAACTTGCGGTAGAAATTGGCAAGCCCCAAGAAGCTCTGAAGCTCAGTGAGTGTGGTTGGGGTTGGCCAGTCACGGATGACTTGGTTCTTGGTTGGATCCACATGTATGCCATCCTGAATAACAATGTAGCCCAGGTAATGGACCCTATCCATGCCGAAGGAGCATTTTTCTAAGTTGGTGTATAGCTTGTGCTACAGCAGGGTGTGCAGAACCTGCTGTATATGCTGCAAGTGTTATGCCCAAGTCTTGTTGTAAATGAGAATCTCCTCCAGATACACCACTACACAAGTATTGGTGAATGGTCGCAGGATATCGTCCATCATCCTCATGAAAGTGGTTGGAGCATTTGTCAAACTAAAGGGCATGACCAACCATTCAAAAATACCTTCCTTTGACTTGAAGGCGGTATTCCATACATCTGTCTATTCTATCGGGACTTGGTGGTAGCCAGACTTCATATCAATCTTATTGAATTATTTCCCCCCCATTAGCTAATCAAGGAGGTCATTGATTTGGGGAATCGGGTACTAGTTTCTGACTATGATTTTATTCAGGTGCCAGTAATCAATGTAGAGTCACCAAGTTCCATATTTATTTTGTACCAACACGATTGTGCTCCCGCAAGGTGATGAGTTGGGACGGGTGTGCCCCTTGTGGAGTAGTTCTTGGATCTCCCACTTTATCTCCTCACTCTCTAAGACAGAGTGGCGGTAGACTGGCCCATTGGGAAGCGATGCACCGAGGTTCAGATCGATGGGGTGCTTGACCTGATAGTGTAGAGGTACCCCGATAGGTGAGGAGAAGATATCTAATTATTATTCCATGATCTTATCCACTTGTTTCTATTATGTGGAGAGGTCGATCGTGGAGACCTTGTATGTGGCTGAGATCTTTCGCTCATTCTGACAGTGAATCAAAAAGAAGACAAACTTCCCTGTCTGAGAGATGACCTTCCTGTATTACTTGGCAGAGATCAAGGAAATAACACTAGGTGGGACTGCCTTGGGTATCCTATACAATTTCTTATTCAAAGTAATAATAATATTGCGAGGCCTAGACTCGTATACAATATGGTTGGACCAAAATAACATTAAAAAATTCGAGAGGGGAAACATCACACAATACCTCGTCTTTGAAGGGATTGATGTTGTATGACAGGAGACATTGTTGGTTGACACAGATGTCGCTTCCTTGGCAGAGCCATCTGATGGTGTAGGGCTGCAGGTGCGATGTTGTTGGTATGGCAAGTCGCTTGACAACCTCTATTGAGATGAGTTTCTTCTATCTACCTCTATCAATGATGAAGTGCAACGGGGTACCCTTCACCCACATCTGTGAATGAAAAATATGCTTTCCTTCCTTTGACTTGTCTGGTTCACCGGGCTAGAGCTTGGTGGTAGAAATGGTAGCACTGGGTTTTGCATCAATGATATATCTCCTCCTTTCTAGTTCTGACTCAGAGTCAGAACCTGCATATGATTCATAGGCTTTCACCTCAACCACCATTGACTTCTTTGAGCAACAATCAACAGTGTTATGCCAGGGGCTCTTATGGATGTCGCACCACTTCCCGGTACCTTTCTTTGTCTTTCCATTGTCCTTCTTTGCTTGTGGCCTAGACTGGTTGTCCTGAGACGGTCCATATTTGATTTGTCCTTTGTTCTATGGGTTGGGGCCTCCCTTTCCTGGCTTTTGCTGTGCGGGGTTCCCAGACCCAAATTTTTGCGTCTTTTGTTTGAGCTTTTGCTAGATTTTGTTGACATATCGGTAGGTTGTGCCCAAGGATGAGATGTCCAGAAAATCCATTTCGGCCAAGATGTATCTATGTAGTCTGTCACGATACTTGAACACCACATATCTCTCATAATATTTGATAACCAACTTGGTGTGCAAGGCGTGGAAGATATTTGTGAACTCGGGCACTACTTGGTCTCGTTCCTGTTGCAGTGTGGTCCATTTTGTGTATAGGTCATCATAACTTTGAACATGGTAGTATTGTTCCTTAATATCATCCATGAAGGACTCCCAAGTGATCGTGAATGTAAATAATGAGGGTTCCTCTATTTCCTTTTGCTCACAAAAAGTTTCCCACCAATATTTGACACGGGGAGCGACTTTGAGGAGTGAAAAAATAATCTTTTCTCTATTCGAGAAGTTATGGACAGAGAAATACCCTTCTAGAAGATTCAACCATTTTTCTACAACATTTGCGTCTATCTGACCTTCAAATATAGGAATATCGAAGTTGATTTGTACCTTGAAGGGGGCGACATCTCTGTTCTGAGGAAGATGCGTCACCTGTTGGCAGCCGCCGAAGGATTTGTGCAAAAATATCTATCATTTTGTTCCTCTATTGCATGAGGGATTCCTCCAACAAAATTTTGAAGGGATCACTTTCTTTTATCCCGCCATGATAGGTCTCTTGGGTATGCGAGAGATTTTGTCCTCAAGAGAAACAAGCTTGAGACCCAATTCTTTGTACCCTGACCTCGTTGGGGACATGCATTAAGAAAGACAAGGAGCAGACCACTCTGATACCACTGATCCAGATTTTATGAGCATGAAGAAATGAATACAGATTATTATCAAAATATGCTTAACACATAATAACAAATATACAGTAAACTGGTTTCTATTCATTAAGGAAATAAGTTGAAAATGTAAAATGCAACGGAAAACAAGCTTGCTAGAATGGTGGTGGCTTATCTTTGAGAAGAGATGTGATGGTTGTGCTCATTCGCCAGGATATTATTACAATGAGGCTCTGAAGGCCTTTTTACAATAAACAAGAATATAAAAAACCCTAAACATCAAAAAACATAACCCTAGGAGATGAGGCGCTAAAATTCATGTGGACCTCGTTTGGGTAAGTTAGTACATCAACTTCTTGGGGTTGTAACTTTTGCATACGATCTTCGTTTTAGGTGCACAATATCCCGTTGGAAAGGTCTATCTGTGGAATACACATGTTGCTGTCAAACTTGAACAAAATAAATATTTTGACTATAGTGAGCCATAAACACGTTTTTTAGGGCCTCAAAATGGCCCCGGAAGTCAGGGACCTGAAAACTATGAAAAAAATTGCCAAACTGGAAAACTTCCAAAATGATCCAGTTGGAAAAGGTGGGAGGCCACCGAAATCCATCTGGATCAAGTGTAACATATGGTTTATATTCTTCCATTTTGAATCTCTGCAATAGATTCATCACATATCGAGGTTGAGAAATAAAGCTACTATCATTTATTTGCAAAATTTGGATGTTGAGAAAGAAATGCAATATGCTAATTGTTTCTTCAAACCCCAAATTAGATTAGAAATACCATCGAAAATGACTAAATCATCAAAATATAGTGCAATATTTAAAGTATCTACATTCACATGTAAAAGATAAAAACTATGATGTGATTCATAGGATTTGAAACCAAAATTGAGAAAGATCAAGTTGATTTTCTTCAGTCGATGCATAATATTTCCACCCTTCTCAAGGCCTAGGTGTTGCTCCATATAAATCTCCTTATTAGATCACCATGTAATAAAGCACTCTTGACATCCATCTGATGTAACTCCCATCCAAAATAAGTCACAAGTGAAAGAATAAGTTGAACATAGTTCATCTTTGTAATAGGGAAAAAGTTCTCAGTGTAGTCAATACATTCATATTGAGAATAGCCCTATGATACAATTCAATCCTTATGCCTCTCAAAAACACCTTTAGATGTAAATTTGATCTTGTAGACCCATCGACATTTCACCATGTCCTTTTCTTGCAATCAAGGAGCTAAGTCCTATGTTTTATTCTTCATTAAATAATTGTACTCATTAAACATAACATTCTCTCACTTAGAACGACCATGTGGATCTGCATATGTATTAGGATCACATGTATATAACACACTTGTCATCAAAGAAACACTACCATGTTATTTCTTTCCTCTAGTTTTCCATGGGTCATTTACATTACTGACATCAACACATGTGGATTCAATTATATCTTAATCAACCATCAAGGGAGATAAATGTCCCTTGTAAAAGTAGTTCCCACATCAAATTCACCATGAGAATTCACAGTTGAATGATCAAGTAAGCCATTGCTTGTAGTCATCGCTATTGTAGAAGTTCAATTTCAAGTCGAATATGTTATGTGGGTCAAGTGTCCAATTGACAAGTAAATCAACACACTTGTCAATGTTGGATAATAGTCAGTTGATTTATAATTTCTCTTACTTTCAAATGGATCATTTCTTAACAATCAAGAACATGAGTTTAATAGAGCAATACTTGAAGTTTGCTCATCAAAGCCAACATCCCTCTTACAAATAAGTTCTTGTTTGACTATATCAAGTAACCTATTGGATTTCAACTGAGTATCCCACCATAATGTAATCATGACTCTTTTCATCCAACTTCTTTCTCTTATCATCTAAAATATAATCCCATTCTATACATCCAAATGTTCTTAGATGTTCTAATGAGGGTTTCCTTCCACGCCATTTATCAGGAGGAGTCATATCCTACATAGCTTTGGTCAGAATCACATTCTGAATATATTTTAAGCAATGAACAACTTCTACCCAAAACTTAGTTGGAAAACCTTTCTTCTGAAGAAACCATCGTGCCATTTCAACCAAGGTCAATTCGTCCTTCTAGCAACATCGTTATACTGAGATATGTAAGGTACAAATATTTTCCAAGAGATACCATTTTGTGACAAGTATCTCTCAAATGATTTTCTCACAGATTCTCCTCCATTGTTTAATATTATAAATTTCATAGGTTGATTGCATTTATTTTCGACCAATTCCCTAAATTTCTTGAATTTTTCAAAAACATGATCCTTATTCTTTAAGAAATATACCCAACTATACTCATAAAAATCATCAATGAAGGTTAAAACATACCTTCAACCTGCTAATGATGGTTGGTTCATTGTACAAAGGTCACTATGGATAAGTTCCAGTTAATCCTTTTCTCTCCACGCCTTCCTTGTCTCAAATGCAACTTGTTGATGGTTTCCAAGCACACATGATCCAGATTATATTGAGAACGAAATGGAACACACACAAAAATATAGAGAGTACATCAATACAATGAAACCCAACTTCCCCCAGATGGGGTGAAATCTGGCCAACAGAAACAACCTGTCACTCATGTGGCATGGGGAGTTAATACTCCCAACCGCCAGCCTCACATATAGCCTATTCAACATGACTAACATTCATGCTGCAGTGATGTTAGTGCGCTCATATGCTAAATGAAATTTAATGGATCTCTGTGCGAGCCAGTTACAGAGCGCTAGAGCAGGTACAAAACATTTGGTTGGCATCACCTCTGTCTTCATGACGCTCCTCTCAATCACTTCAACGGTTTCTATGAAGGTAAGCTCCCACATGCATTCTCCCATTCTTCATTTTCCTTTGTCTCTCATTCTAATTTGAAATTCCAAGCCTCCTTTCCGTGGGCACTCTCTTCTCTATCTAGCAGCTTCCATCCCACTCCTGGTGACCATTTTTAGTCTATTCTTCACCTGCACCGTGCCCCTAGTCTGCTCTTCATTGGATCAGAACCCTGGTTTGCCTCTCTATCCCCTTCCCTGTTGTAACTCCTCCACCATGCCAAGAGATCGAGGTAAGCCCAAAAGAGGGACGACTTATTACAGCTTCATAGCTTGGCACAATAGTCCAGACCCCTCGCAACCCTTTATTCTTCCTACCATCTCTGCTAGTCCCTCCCACACTGACCAGAATTGGCTTGAGATTCCTCAGCCTCCTCTCAGCATCCCGAATTCGCCTCCTCAACTCTTTGACACCATGCTCAATTATGGGAGTTTCCCAATTGAGAAAGAAATTCCTCCTCTCGAGATGGAAGCTGTTGAATCTCATCCAGTTCCTTTCAATATCACCAGCCCCTCGACTCGCCCAATAATGGATCTAGGTGGTTGTGTGGTTGAGGAAGAAATTCCTCCCAGTTGGTTGATAGATTGGATAGCACGAAACACCACCCATGAACTGGCCATGGAAGAGAATCCACCAACATAATTTGATGCAACTGCAGTTCCCCGTGAGGAAATGGTTGGGAACACTGAGAAGCCCTTGCTCAACCCACATCATTTTTCGGACGACCACCTTCAGCTAATATTCGAGATGCGACGGAACCTAGAGGACCAACTTCACATTCAAATTATCCTTAGTAGACGCATGGACGTCCTGTTTGACTCCCTGTCCGGTGCACCGACTTAGAAGCGATGTCTAACTTGCAACCAACTATTCATTTTCACTTATAGAAAACACTCTGGTTCACCGCACCTTTAGATTTTCTTTCATTTTGTTCCACAAGAACCAGTTACAGTCAATTTTGGTTTTGTTAAAACTTTTTTTTATGACAATAGCCACGTCTAAATTTTCTTGCAGACCACATGTTCTGATTTCCATGCATGTGGCAGAACTGGTGGCAGACTCAGAACATTGTATTAACATGATGTTTCTTTATGGTAATCCAATATCTTTTAATTACAAAAAAAAAGAAAAAAATAAACCCAACTTCTATTAATTATTAACATAATAGAGTATTGTAGAACACAAATTGGCTAGAATGGTGGTCGCTTATCTATGAACAGAAAGAGATATTAGTTATGCTCATTCTCAAAAACATGATTACAAAGAGGCCAAAAAGGGAATTTTATCATGAAGCCTAAAAAACAAAGAGGAAAAACCCCTAAACATAAAAACCCTAACCCTAGAAGATGAAACACTAAATGTAGTGTGGGCCCCAAGGTGGTTAGTTGATACGTCAACTTCCCGGGAGAACAAATTTTGCATACGATCTCCATTTGGGATGCATAATAACTCGTTGGAAAGAAATATTCGAGGATTAAAACTTTTGGTTGGGGCTAGGGAATGTTGTTGACAACCCTTGGCCCCTCAAATATAAAAAAAAACTGTTGAGGGCCTCAAAACAACCCCAAAAGTTTTGGACCCAAAAAATGTAGAAAAACTTCCAAGAAGATAGAGAACCGTTGAGTCAATGGAAGAGGTGGGTGGCCACCAATATCCACCTAGATCATTTCTCACCCAATTATGAAGCAATGGTCTCCATTGCATCAAGTTCCCTCATCATATGGAAAAACTTCTGTTGAATTTGGCTCCGGGTGAGCCACTTTCCTTGGTGAAGAAATTGCCCTACTTTGACTACCTGATAGAGTTGTATCTTTTATTAGAGGGTGCCTTTCATATATATATCCATGATTCGATCAACTGTAGCCTAATAAAGGTAGTCTTGGTTGATTTCTATAGGGGCCAAGTTCTCAACTAGATATTAGGTGTCCAATAGAGGTGGAAAATATGGGCGAAGGAGCCCCACATTAAAGAATGGATGTAGGCCAAGGAATAGACGAATACTTAATTCAAAAGAATTCTCACCTACAACCTTGGTGATGTTGTAAGGCTCATATCAAAGTGGGTGAATATTTCAATGGGGTTCTCCAAGGCATTCTTTTTGCAAATGAATCAAGACCTTATCACTGACTTGAAACTTGTGTAGAACTAGAGGTTGGTCATGTCGTTACTAGTACTTGGCATTGGATTTCCGCAAGGTGTCATGGACTTGTTGGTGGATGTGTTGAATCCATTCAATAAATATAGTTTCCTTATCAACCTCATTTTGAGCATGGGTATATGCTTCCTACATGGATGCAGTGGGAAAAGCTAGATCAATTGGAGCCAATGGTTAGAACCCCAAGTGCACCTGAAAAGGGTTGTGGCTAGTAGAGATATGAAGGGCTCAATTGTAGCTACGTTGAACATAAGAACGACTCTCATCCCATGTGTGGGGATGTTTGGAGTTGTACATTCTCAATATATGCACAATCATCCCGTTGACTACCTCTGTTTGTCCATTGGTTTGGGGGTGGAAGGTAGTTGATTTGGTGAGCTTGGTATCGATCTGTTAGTCCCTAGACATACTACCACCTTTTATCCTTGATTTTTTCCTATTCCATAAAAATAAACATGTCCTGGCCCTTTTTGTTTTGGTTGATTGCACCTTTTATACTTTATACATCTCTCTTATGGGTGTGTTTTGATTTGTTTTAAATAAGTTTTCATTTTCTTCTTTAATATAGTTTGAATTCCACATGGAAAAGGATGTGTCACATCACTATGATTATTTCCTTTTTGCAAATCAAGGCATTTACCTAGCAATCAAACATAAAATAGAGTCGCTACCAGAATAACGCTATTCTGATAGCACACGAGAAGTTAGTTTTCAAATGTGCTTCAAATATGCTGATTGTGACAACAAGCCCGATATCATGTGAAATTCGTGCAAACAATTATGGTTCTTGAGTTTGTCATTTTCTTTAATGATTACTAGATCCTATTCTCAATTTTAATTGCTCCAATAAGATCATGCAGGTACCTTTTGTATCCATTGATAGGCCACGATTCAAAGTTCCTGCAAAATCATGATTTCAAATTTTTGAAGAAGAGTTTTAAATAATAAGATGTAACCTATTGTTATTTGCAGCTAAAATTCATGTGCATTAGCTCTTATGTGTAGGCATTCTTAAGAGTCTGAATTCAAACCCTAAGCATTTGCATGTGTATAGAATTAACAACTGATAACATATCGTCTAAGAAGGGAGGTCGAGTTCTTTGACTCAAACCAAATGGGGTCAATTTACTATAATCATGCCCAAAAAATATGGAGAAGTTCATAAATGTTGGATGGTTTAAATTCCACTGCAAATTCCAAGGCCATCATGAAGAAATTTCAGAGTTATTTTCCCTGAATTTCGATGGTTTTCAAACTCAATTCGGAAATGTATTGGTTCATGTTGTAGAGCACTCAATTCCAACAACTTTTCATCTTCCTGTAAAAGGAGAAAGATGGTGGAAGAAGAATAATCTTCCTGCAAGTCTGTGTAATCGGTTTTTAATGAAAGGACATCATAAACCAGACTGGAGCCAAGGAATTCCAAATAAGTGGCTCAAGAAATAATGGCAGAATGTATTAACTATTGTTCAGAGGTATATAACCTATGAGGGTAGGTATTCTTATGTTCACTGTTACCATATGATATTTTTAATGCACTTAAATGGAGATGCAAAAATGAACTTTCCATTTTATCTGTTGAAGAGCCTGACCAAAATGGAAAAGAAGGTACAAATGATCCAAAAAATGCGGATAAGAGTCTTTTTCATCAGGTTCTGATTAAAATATTGGTCATGCATGCATTAAATGAAGTTCAGGTCTCTTGAAAATAATTACTTTCTTCATTAGGGTTTGAGGAGAAGGTTATAAAAACACCATAAAAAACTCCTAACAACAAAATCAAAATTTCACAGGAAGTGGGTAGTGTATCAAGGAGTGAAGTAAAAGAACAAGAAAAAGTTGTTCTTGCGGCAAGGCATACTATATTGATCAAGAGAAAGCTCGATTTGCCGCAAAAAACAAAAATCAAGCAGGAAATCAATTCATCTGTTTCAAAACAGGGTATTGTAAGCTGTGATAGAATTTACACTAGGAGGATGACAATATGGAGGATACAAGAATAACAAAAAGATAAATTTGAACCTGAAATAAAATCTCATGATGTACCAATAGAGGAACTTCCAAAGGAAGGACATAACAACAAGAAGAAGGGTAAACAATCTGCAAGCTACCCTTATAGACTTAAAACTAAACCTACCAATAAACTCAGACTTAAATATAAAGCCTTATTCAAACCCTCTTTAAAGCAAGATAATATGATTATCTTGGAGGATGATAGTCCAGAATAGACTCCTGAGAAATGAAATATGGTATGTATATCTGTAAGGAAGAAATCAACAAGGGAAACCAAGAGGGGAAAAAAGATGCAACCAATGTTGAAGATTGAATCCTCTCAATTTGATGAAAGAATAGAACAAGACCTCACTTAGAGTTGGGAGATGCAAGAACTGTCATACTCATACATGGAAAGAGTATATATCCCACTTAAATATGTGGAAGAGGAAATCATCGATGAAGCATCTTCAAAAGAGCATAAACATGATAGAAAGGGAAAGAAACCTAAAATATCTATTGATCTAAATAGATATGCATCTGTTGAAGAAAATCAAAGTGTATACATGGAAGAAACACATATTGAACCAAGAAAAAAGGGGATTGAAGAGTTTTAGATGACCATTAAGGAATTGAAGCAGGAAAATAAAACACTTGAAGTATGAAATGGTAAGTTGCAGGAAAAGGTCCAAAGGCTGAAAGAAAAACAAAAATCATAGTGTGAGTTTCTGAAGAAATTTAGAAAGATGAACATCAAGTTGTACTGGAGTAATGTGGTCCTTAAGAAAAAGCTTCAACAATAAAAAGCTAAATCTTCTACTCAACAATGAAAAATGCCCCAAGCTATGTTAGTATGCTAGTTGTTTCAAATTTTGAGCCCATTGCAATAAAAGATTATAGTTTTTGGTAGCCCTAATTTGACAATATGATGAAGTAGTTCGAGAATTTGAAGGACCCATTTGCAAGCATATACAAGTTTAAATATTAGGTCTCCAACGCATCAACTTTGGAGTAGTTTCTATAGATTCGATTTTGCAGGTCAAAGATATTTTTGGGATTGTGATTTAGTCTTAGAATCAAGTATTTCCCTAAAATCCAGATTATTTTTGTAATGCAATGAATGAAATGGAATGTAATTCCGATTTGTTAGCTAGATATCATGACTCAATCAAAACTGTATCTATGTTTTAGGATCTAATGGAGCCAACTTTGTGTATAAAGAGGAAATTGGTTGACATAGTTAGAGGTTCAAGTTTTGTGGTGCTAAAGGAACATTTTGACTTGGATTGTAGTGCATGGGATCTACTGCATTTTGCACTCAATGGAAAAATCATTCTAAATATTATATTATCCTATTCTTGTGTTATTTCTTCTATCTTACTTGAATGCATTGAATCTTTTTGCAAAGCATGTGATTTATCCTGTTCATGTTGAATTTTAGTCAAATATTTTGTTGTTTACTCACCTGTTGCATGATTTGTGTTTAAGTATTTCCTTCTTGTTTCTAAATGATATTTGAGATCAAGAGTTTTCTCTGTAAGTGAACAAATTGTGAAACTTGCAGTTTTCTTCTATTTTATCTCCATTTTACCTAATTTATCAGAATGATTGTCATTAACTAAGCTGAGTGTTTATAAACCTGATTTAAAAGTGTAACCAACATCATATGTTGTCCAAATTACCCACTACCTGATCCACAAACCAACCTAAAAACTCAATTTGATAAACCATTGCAATCACTGAGGTGCCCTGGCTTGCCCTTAGCAGTCGAGGACAACTTTAGGGACTAACACCATCAATAAACACAGACTTGACTAGAATGTACTCAAGAACATGCTATCATGATCTGGAATAATAGTATGTGGTAGCTCGAAATGAACCCAAACACACTCAAAGAAGATCTTAACAGTGCCCTCAGTTGTGATACTCTTCTTGCAGGGTGTCTAAACTGCCATATTAGAGAATCGATCAGTCACCACAAAGACACGGTCATTACCATGATTAGTTGAAGTTATACTAGACATGTAATCCATGGAGATGGACTCCCAAGTCCTATCAGGAGTAGGAAGAGGGGTGTACAATCCTTATTTCTTAATGGTAGGTTTGGTGACGGCACATGCAGTGCATGATTTGATATACTTGTTGACATCTTGACGAAGATTTTGCCAATAAAAATAAATTTTCAGTAATTCCACTATTTTTTCCATGCCAAAGTGTCCTTCCACTCAACCGTAATGAGCTTCCCAAATTAGCTTCGCATGCTTGCTTGAAGGAACAGATAAGTGGCTAAGATAGAATAATAGTCCATCCTGGAGATGAAAGTATGGAAATGGTTTTCTTGTGCTCAATGTCTAAAATGTAGCATTAAATTCAAAGTCATTGTTGTATAAGTGGCCACCCGGAGGTCTCATGTGCACAAGAGCTAAGAAATGTGGTTTTCAACTGAGGAAGTCTGCAACATGGTTGGTGTTGTGCTTCTTGTACTTGATGTTCAAGTGGAATTTTTGTAGGTATGTGTCCCACTTCTAATGGAAGTCATTCTATAATTTTCCTTATCTTTGCATGAATTGCAGAGGTCTATGATCAGTGTGGATGACCGTTTCCGTTTCCATAATATATTGCTTCCACTATCGACATGCCTACACGATGGAGTACATATCTTTTTCATAGGTGGGATATTTGCGAACAACATCAGATAGTGTTTCACTATGATAGGCCACCAGATATCCTTGTTGAGTGAGGAATGCACTGATAGCATAGTGAGAGGCATATGTCTTAATCTCAAATGGCTATTGTAGGTATGGAAATGTTAGGACTGTGGCAGAGCAGAGGTGATATTTTAGATCCTGAAATGATTTCTGTTGTGATTCAGAATAGGAAAACTTGGATTTAGCTCCACCCTTGGTCACTTGAATTAAATGCCAAGTGATATGAGAGAATCCTAACATGAACCTACTGTAGAAGTTAGTGAGGCCCAAGAAGTTGTGGATATCTTTCATAGTATTCAGGGCAGGCCAATCACAGATGACTTAGATCTTGGCTAGGTCCACATGCACCCCATATTCATCCATGATGTATCCCAAGTATTGAATTCGTTGCATGGTGAATACAAATTTCTCTAGATTGGCGTATAACTTGTGTTGTTGTAGGGTTCTCAAGACTTGCTAGATGTGTTGTAGATGTTCTACCTATGTCCAACTGAATATGAGGATGTCATCCAAATATATGACCACAAAATAGTTTGTGAATGGCCGCAAGATATCATCCATCATTCTCATGAATGTTGTTGGAGCATTATTCAAGCCAAAAGGCATGACCAACCATTCAAAAAGGCTTTCTTTAGATTTGAAGGTTTTTTTCAATACATCGGTTTGTTCTATCGGAACCTAGTGGTAGTTGGAATTTAGATCAATCTTACTAAATAACTTGGCACCCTTAAGCTGATCAAGAAGATTGTCAATCTAGGGGATCATGTATTGATTCTTGACAATGATATTTTTCAAGGCTCTATAATTGATACAGAGTCTCTATGTCCCATCCTTCTTCTGTACCAACATAATTGGGATCCCACAAGGCGAGGAACTTGGTCGAATGTGGCCCTTGCATATGAGCTTGTGAATATGATGCTTTATTTCCTCATTATCTAGAAGGGAGCACCTATATATTGGACCATTGGGTAAGGGTGCACTAGGTATCAAGTCAATGGAATGTTTGACCTGATAGTGTAGAGGCACCCCTATAGGTGAAGTGACGATATCTCTATATTCCACTACAACCTTGTCCACTTGCTTCTACTGTGTAGAGGTTGTGGCAGTCGCAGTGACCTTTCATTGATATTCTAATTGGACCATGAATATGACAAAATTTGTAGTATGATATATTACCTTTCAACATGTTTTTTCCCTGATCAATGAAATTGCTGTAGTCAAAACTACCTTTGGTACCGTATAAGGTTGTTCTCCCAAAGTAACAAAATGACACTACGAGGTCAGGACTCATAAAAAAAAGAGGCTTCCACATATAAGGTTTTCCTAAAAGAATGTCACAAACTTCGAGTGGGGAAACAACATATAGTACCTCATCTTTGAAGGGATTGATGGCGTAGAAAAGGTGACACTACTAGCTAACTCGAAGGTCTTGCCCATAGCTCAACCAACTGATGGTGTATGGTTGAGGGTGCATCATTGTTGGTAGCTTCATTCTATTGATGACCTCATATGAGATTAGGTTATTCTGGATCCCGCTGTGAACAATGAAATGTATTGGGGTTCCCTTCACCCACATCTTTGAATGGAAGAGGCACTCCCCCTCCTCAACCTCCTCTGGATTGTTTGGTTGGATATTTTCGATTGCAATGGTATCATTTGGTTCTGCATCAATGATATGCTTTCCCTATTTTGAATCAAATGTTTATTCACGGTTTGATTCCTTTTATTTAATATCATCCAATAATGACTGTTTCGAGTGACATTCATCAATGTTGTGCCACCAAAGGATTTTATGGAACTCACACCACTTCCCAGTGTCCTTCTTCATCTTCCCATTACCCTTCTTTGCCTACGACATGGTCTGGCTGTCTTAAGGTTGGATTTCCTTTCTCTATCCCTTGTTTTATGAATTAGTTCTTCCTTTACCATACTTCTGTTGTTGTGGATTTGTAGACCCAAACTCCCTCTTATTCCACTACTTCAATTTCTACTCAATTTTGATAGCATAACGATAAGTGGATTCAAGTGAGGAGATGTACAAGAAATCCATGTCTATTTGGATGTACCTGTGTAGGACATTGTTGTACTTCAAAACCAAGTTCCACTCAGTGTCTCTGATACCTATATTTGAACGTAAGGTATGGAATATGTTGGTGTACTCTGGAACCGTCTGGTCTCTCTCCTAACACATAGTCGTCCATCTTGTGTACTAGTCATCATAGCTTCCAACATGGTATAATTCCTCCTTGAGGGAATCTAAAAAGGCCTCCCAAGTGGGTCCTCTCATGAATTTCATAGACTCATCTTCTTTGTGTCTCTCCTAGTAACTTTCCCACCAATCTTTGACATGGGGAAGGGCTTTAAGGAGTGCGAAGGCGATCTTTTCGGTGTCAATTTGTTTTTGAATGGAGTAATAACCCTCTAAAAAATTTAACCATTTCTCCAAAGAATTTGCATCTACATGGCCTTCAAATAAAGGGATATAAAATTTAACTTGTACCTTGAAGGGTGTCACACCTCCGAAATGACTACTTGTTGAAGGTGCCTCACTCGTTGTCAGTAGTCATCAAAGGATCTGGGAGAAGTTGTCCATCATCTCATTCTTTTGTTGCACGAGGGATTCCTCAAGAAACATCTAGATAAGATCTCTTGTTCCATCATATCTCTTTTATTCTTCCATGGGAGGCTTCTTCATCTAGTGAGAGTAGTTGTCCCCAAGTGAAACTAGATTGAGACCCAACTCTCTATACCTTAACCTCATTAGGGACATGCACCGAGAAATAACAAGGAGAAAATTGCTATGATACCATTGATCTAGATTATATTGAGAATGAAATGGAATACATACACAAATATAGAGAGTACAACAATAAAATGAAATGCGACTTCTGTTAATGAATAAAATAGTAGAGTACTATAGAACACAAACTGGCTAGAATGGTGGTATCTTATCTCTGAAGAGAAAGAGATGGCGTCTACTCTCATTCACGAAAATATTATTACAAAGAGGATGAAAAGGAACTTTTATCATGAAGCCTAAAAAATAAAAAGGAAGAACCATAAACATCAAAACCCTAACCCTAAAAAATGAAACGCCAAAAGTATTGCAGGCACAAAGGTGGTTAGTTGATACATCAACTTCTCGGGGGAAAACATTTTTCATACGATCTTCATTTGGGGTGAAATATAGCTCGTTGGAAAGAACTATTCGAGAATCACAATTTGTTTTTGGGCCTAGGGACTATTGCTCGCAACCCCTGGCCCTCCAAATGTCCAAAAAAACCCGTTTAGGGCCTCAAAACAACCCCGAATGTATGGGACCCCAAAAAATGTAGAAGAACTGCCAATAAGATAAATAATCGCTGAGTCGGTGGAAGAGGTGTGTGGCCACTGATATCCACCTGGATGAACAAACCCTTTGCGTACATCATTAGGAAGAATTCTCTCAAGGTATTTCGTTAAGGGTATTAAACTTCACCATCAGTTTCATACTTCGAAAATTTCGATGTTCTAGTCACTCATGAAAAATTGTGTAGGGAAATCATATAAATTATATAGTTTATCCTTATGGTCAAGAATACCCTAAAAAGAAATAATTAAGTTTTGTTAATATCCTTCAAAACAAAAATATCATGTCAAAATTCAACCTTCTTTATAGTCTAGGTTAGTTGGGGTACAAACAACAAATTGACACTCAAACTTGGTACATGATACACATAAATGATCTCACCATTTTGGAATTCAATCCTACCACAATGAACAATAGTAAGGGCATGATCATCTAGAACAAATATTTCTTCTTCTATAACATTACTTAATGAAGAAAAGAGAGAAGAATATTTAACCATATGATGGTAAAACCAAAGTCAACTATGCACTCACTTTTGGAAGTGTGATCATCATATGTCAAAGAAGAACTATTGGAGAAAGTGTATTTATCTTCCTTACCTTCAAAAATTCGATATTCCATGTCAGTGGATAGACTAGTTGACACCTCACCTTCAAGCTTCTTAACCTTATCCTCTAGATCTTTAGTCTTCTTCTAGCTAGTATTTTCAACATCTCTTGGCTTTCCATAGTATCGACAAGTCTTATTCTTCTTACATTTCATAGTCAATGCTCGATCAAAATGATTCTTATTATTAGTCTAGTTGACATAATCCTGTTCTTTCTCTCGATTGTATTTTCGAATTATTTCTCTATAGTTATATCTACATTTTCCTTTAAGGAGATGATCTCGTTGCTTAATATCAACTTTACCTTCATCAAACAACTTTTATTGTGCCCTAATTAGTAAACCACATAAAGAATCTAAAGTATAGTCCTTACCATCTTATTTCCTAGAATAAAAAATAGCACAAAATGTCAAACAAAGTATATCATAGGGTGTCTTCAGATTCATCAAGGTAAATTGTATAAGCTAACTATCTTTATTTAGAAAATCTTTTCCACATTCACCCAATTTCAACTATAACTCCTTCACACAATCAGAATAATATTCAATTTTGTCAAAGGGGAGAAAAGATTAAGAAGATCAACTTTTTCTCAGTTTGCATAACCAAACTGTTATCGATCTTGTCAAATAGATTCTTCAACTTCTTCTAGATCAATTTATTTAGACAATTGATCATGCGTGTATGTAATTGGATCTTCCTGTAGATGTAGGTCATTGTAATTCCTACAACCTCGTCCTTCTTCCCGTTAATGATGAACTCATGTCAATCATCCTTAGGGTATGAAATTGTAGTCTTTATAACAAAGTGATTTACCCTTAATATTGTTTCCATTTCATGTGCCCACATACCATAGTTGTTTCCATTTAGAACCATGAATTCTTGCTTGAAACTCATAATCACTTTGCAAAAATCCTAATCCAATCTGCAAATCGAAACTTCAAGCTAATCTACTAGCAATATCCAACTTGTTAGGAGCATGTGCAAGTGACAACCTCCAAAAGGACTTGTAGACAACAAGTTTGGTCTCAAAACAACAAATTTGATACCATGTTGGAGAACTATGGAGTTGCAAAAGTGAAGAGTTATTAATTCCAAGAACAGGTGGTGTCTAAAGACACCATTACAACACTAAAGCAAAAGTAAGGATAACTCAACATACAATCGATAACACACCATCACCAAAAAATTTCATGCATCACCATTTGATTGATTGTTAGTATTTCTTGATGGGATAATACATAGGGTCATCTATATATAGCCTAAAGTATAACTCAAATTCCATATAATGAGGAAGACATAGTAAAATTAGATCATTAGGCATGCCTGGATCTATTGTTTTTTCACCTTGAATTGTGCACTAGTCAACTAACTTAGGACCACCTTTGGTCAGCCTAATTAACCAGTTGACCTATTTAATTGAATCCCAAGTCGACATTTTACTATCGGTTAATTGTTTCAAAAAGATCTAGAGATGAGATAAACTTGTTATTCCAACAAGAGTTTTGTATAAAAATTTACCTTAACTACAAATTGAACGAATATAATATCAATCACTCTAATAGGTAAAATCACTCTCAAATCCTTTTATACATGTTTTTTAGTGTTTGATATGCATAATAAAATATAGTACCCTATATTTTTAAATAAAAATGATGTTTCAACTTTTGCTGAAACCATGTTTTTCAAATTTAAGGCACAAATCAAGTTTACAATTGAGATCAATCGTTATGAGTTGTATGTACCTTTGAACTCTTAGCATATAGATTATATCATGCATGTTTACAATTACCACTATTGAGGAACCTCATACACCTCAAGACCTCACTAATCTTACTACCACATTGCCTATCACTATTGAGGAACCATGTGCACCTTGAGACCCCATTGATATTATTAGTGCATTACCTTATTATGAAATAGACACATTAATGTAATGTATTAATAAAAAGCAATTTTTTTTTTTAACAGAGATTAAGGGACTAAAGACATTTATTTTACAGATATTAAGGGTTATTATATATGTCTCTTACCACATCCAACTTTCTTACGTTAGTGACGATGAGTTCTCCTTCATGAAAATGCTAAACATGTTATTATAAGAACTTTGTCTCTCACCCCATTCAAATTTCTAATGTTAGTCAAAATGAGCTACTCTCAATGTGAAAGATACACATGTAATTATAAGAAAATAGCATTGACCGATCAACTATTCTCCCACTAACCATTTAAAAAATATTACCATTATAAGATAACCACATGGATATGCCTTTCCATACCAAATGCAATGCAAGATTTTAATTATATTGAAGGCATGTTTAAGGGAAATATTTTTCCCAAAACTTGGTCATTTAAACCACTAGGTTTGGGAAACTATTTCTTCTCCACGTATCCTTTGAAATCAATCATTTTTTTTTGTCCACTTATCATTGGAAACTGACCATATTTTCTATCCACTTGTCCTATCCTTTTGACTTTGAAATTGTGTCTATGTCATCATCATACTCTTAGAATATATTTTGGCCACATCCTATTCCTTTCCACCACCATGTTATGTGTCTTCCTATGCATTATTCCCTGATAAATTGAAACCATCCATGACTGATGCCTATTGGGAAAACAAAGGTACCCTAGGCACTTTTTGTTGCGATGATGATTATGAATCACAAGGTTTTCCCATACAAAACCTCCTCCTCATAATCAAACTCTTCTTTGTAAGTGGCACGAGATCTCACAAGCATAGGATTTGGTGAAAAACTCAAATTCTCCACTAAAACATCCACATACAAATATCTGAAATCATCTTCTTCTTCGACTATGTTTATATTCATCTCTCCGTAGGTTTGATACAAGAACCCTCAAGTTTTTACATCAATTTGTCTTGATACAGTGAAACTATCCTATGTGCTCTTTGCTCTTAACTATTTTCTCTGATCAAACAAAATTTCAAAACATTCTTATTTCACTTTTGAGGGCCTATATGACCTCCCATTCAATAGAGGATCCTGATGTAGCCCATCCCCCACCCACTCCTCGAATCGATTTGTTCTTAGAAGTCAAGTATGTGGACTAAGATTTAATATCTATGACCATGGAAGTAGTGATCAACCAATGAAGACACCAYTGTGGTAGTGATTTCTGCAAAGTTTATTCTTTTGTATTTGTCCATGTTGACCTCGATGATCATCTCTATAATCTATTAGAAAAGAAAAGTGTCACCCATTTTATGCATGAAGCTCTTGAGATATGCAACTATGATGTATTCACTGTCATCCCCATCAAAGTACCATAAAACATCCATCTGCTACTCCTATTGGAACCATAACAATTGTTGCCACAATAGGAAAATTCAAGCTTAAGAAATAACTCCATGATCCAATAAAGTTAGCACGCCATTTAATGAACTATTCATCCTTTATTTATTACTAAAGTGTTGACACCGTGACCATAATAATTGCCCATACATTCATGTCTAGCCATTCTCAACTGCACTCTCTATAAAATTTGGGTTTTGATTTGATTTGATTTTTTATTAAGAAACCTCTATGACCCTTTTGAGTTATCTTTATTATTTGTGATGTCCTATACAACATGCCTCTCATTCTTTAAAATTGTTGTTGCATTGGTTGATTATTATGAAAACATCTTAAAAGAAAACTAATTGCCCTTTTTATCCTTCCAATGTCAACCTCTGGATGTCCCCTTTACTAATGCTTATTTTTCCATGTTTAATATTTCTATTATTTTATGACGTGACAAGATGTCTTTTAAATTTTGGATCATAGTTGCAAAATTAGGGATATTTGGGTGATGGTTCCATGTTTGTGCAAGGAAAGCTTGACCATAAAGAACTGGACATAAGCGACATAAACAAACTAAATAATAAACTCTATCATTGACTAGGGTTGGGCCGGAGGAGTCACTTTTGCTAATAAATAAGGTCATGCATTGTTTTGTTGCAACTAGTTTAAGATTTAGGTAAATTATATTCAATATGTTTATAATTAAAATCCATTCAACATAATTATGCTTAGACTAATTCAACTAAACAACTATTATACCAAGTAAGCTATTTTCTTTTGAAAAGTCTCACATGTTTGAAAAAAATAATTGAAAACAACATTGTAATAATTGAAAACAACATTTTTAACGTATACACTCTAACAAAATAATAGTTTTTGTGAGAATAAAATAATTTACAAATAATAATAGTTTCTGTGAGAATAAAATAATTTACAAATAATAGTTTTTGTGAGAAGAAAATGATTTACAATATTTGAGTGTAAGATGAGAAGAAAATGATTTACAATATTTGAGTGTAAGATAAATAGAGCTATAAACCATTTTTAATATGGTTTAAACATAGACACAAAGATCAACGGTATACCAAACCATAATATAGTCCTCACTAATTTAAAAGTACTTTTGAGAAGTTGGCTAATAGAAAGACACTAAGCTTATAGGATATACCAAAGAACTAAAATACACAAGTCCAACGATCAAACACATATGAACTAAGTCTTATATAAACAAAGAGAAACCCGCTAAAAATATCAATAAAAGAATTTAAACAATACCTCCAAACTTGATACTCACAAAACTCTGCTACCTTCGAAAGCTTGCTAGGACATTTTAGATAAAGCAAGTGCCCCGCCATTTAAAAAAAAAATTGATGATATTTGTAAAATCAATTTTGCATGTTATAAGTCTTGATATTTTCATGATGTTTTTAAAATAATAATGTGTTAAAATCAACATACTACTTTATAATGCTTTTAAATTTTTTTAATGACACATAGATAACATTGTCAATTAAGTTAAGTTAAGTTTAAGAAATAAAGATCTTAGTTCCATTGTTATATATATATATATATATATATATATATAATGATTTTATGTTCTTATAGAATCTCTTTCTCTAAGTTGTTATGCTATTAGGGATGTACCTGTGTCTTCCAAATCACATAGGATTTTCTCCTAGCCTAATCCACACTCACTTAGCAGTTTTTAAACTAAAAACTCTACATTAATACAAGCCCAATCTTACCATTCATCATAGCTAGATCACATTCCTGTGGTATCCTACCATGTATTGTCATAATATGATCATGAGTGTTTCCCTACCAAGTGCATAATGCTTTCCAAAGATCAAGACCAATATTCATTATTGATTTAAGAGAATTAGTTATAGAGTCATTTATGAGGTTGATGATAAATTTTGTTGCTAAACCAAGTCATAGAGAGTTATCATAAAATGTACATATTCTTCCCTCCACTGGACTTTTCTCATTATTAATGAAACTTTTGATTTTTGTTTTGTTGATTATTGGGTTGCATAGAAGGGATGTTTTCTCTAGCTCTTTCAAGATTCTCATCTTTTGAGTAATAAGAAATGGAGATGACCATTTACTTTAGAAGCTATTTACGAAATTGAAGAATAAAAAGGGTTTGATCATAATTGGGATTAGAAAAAAATCTCTCTCAATAGAAATGTGTGAAATGACATGTTGCATTAATAGTTAATACAAGTTCCAAACATGGCAACAAATCACAGATAAATTTAGACTAAAAAATATCACTAGTTTTGTAGAGTTCTACATTACAATAGCTAAAACATTGCAAACAAAAGAATGGAGAGACAATTAGAAAATATGACTTGCACAAAAGAGGTATTGTATTAGTTTACCTTATCAAATGAATGAGAAAGAAAGACTATACAACACAATAATACACAATGACCTCTAATAAATGCATTCTAAGTAAGAACCACTTGCAATGCCCCTTAATGGAACTTATTAACTCATCACTGGTTGTGTCCACAGGTAATACCTCCCACTTGCAACTTTGATATCATAGAATCACGATGAACAACCAAATTTCTATCCAATTTTGGTTTCCACTATTCCCGCAAAAGAATGTTGTTTTGAATATTCCTTATCCTATGCCCTATGTTCCCTTCCCGGGGTCACTTCAACATTCCAATTCACCTGTACAAGGGGTATGCTACATTAAAGGATGATTGTAGGCGGTCCTTCAATAAAAATAAACATGAAAACCATTCTTCACTTCATACCCAATAGAATACAACTCAATGCCAACTTCTCTTTTTTTTTTTTAAATGGTTATCATTTTATATTATAAAATTGTTGTGGTTGAACTATTTAGCAAGAGGATACAAAAGAGATAAAATTCTAAAACTGTTTGAATTTTTTTTTGTTTTTTTTGTTTTTCGTTTTTTGTCTCTGGAGGAATCAACAACTAGTTGGGCACATGCTTGTGTTACACGTGGCCGTGTTATCCAACCGCTACCACTATAACCTCCAGGTGTGCCCACGATGCCCCTTACGCGGCACACAAGGTAAGTCGGGGGGAATTGAACTCGAAACCTTATGGAACTTCATTTTCACGGCACTTGCCAATTGAGCTGCCCCCCCGGGGGCTCTCCTGTTTGAAAAATTTTCAAATTATTAGAGCTACTATATTATTTTGTTGCTATATTAAAGTTTCCATATATACCCCTATCTAAAGGACTATTATATATCCGTGTGAATTGTTCTAGAAAAATTATGTCTTTCCAATACATTACAAAATATAAAAACTAATGGAAATCAGGCCCATTGTAGGCATCTCGAATGTTACCAAACTTAGTTGATTGAATCATAGAGGATTGTTTCACTACTTGTCTAGATGGATATTGCAAATTGCACAGTAGCCTCCTCATTGTACCCCATAATTTCTTGTCCTCATTGTTCAATGTATGGATTACACAATACACTTGTATGATTTTTTAATATTTTTTTGGAAAAATAAAATATCTTTGTTGTGTTATTTTATTCTGTATAAATCATGATTGTGTATCTTCATCACAAAAAACAATGTTGGAAATAGTAGTCACACATACACAATTAACATAGAGAATTTAATATGGAAACCCAAATGGGAAAACCAACAAAAAAGGGTGTCTTTAAATTCTTATTCTTTCTTAGGGAATTATTATAGTGAAGAGGGTACACTCTCGGGTTGATATTTTGTGTATTCCTCATTTTGTTGCAATTTCATATTGTGTTGCATAGTTTGGGCTCTAGACAATCTTTGTTCTTCTCTTGGATAAGCTATTATTCTTCCCCTTTCTCCTCTCGATATTGGAATAGTCATCTTCTCCTTCTATATTCAATCGTCTTGCCAATTGCTTTATCAAAGAACACCCACAAAATGCAACATGAAAAGCCCATAATTTTCCAAACACTAAAACCCTTTCTTCATCTTCGAATGACCTCTTTGTTGCCTTCACTTCCCTATCCATCATCCTCTTGGAAGGCCAAAATGTAATATCCCAAGACCAAGCCCCAGTTGTAATTGGGACTGTAAATATGTTTTGTACGCTGGTGAGCCAAGTGATTATAAGCTAGGAAGCTTATGTGATGATTAGGCCGAAGACCCTAGATGCTAAAGGCCAATGAGCCTATTTTTGTATATGTAAATACTCATATCATTAATATAAATACATCGTTGCGTGTAGACTGACCACGATAAAAGAGAATGGGGGACTAAACTCCACTAGGTAGGGAAAGGGAAGGGGCTAAGAGACTAGGAAAAAGGGCTAAGCTTGAGGGCTTATCTCTAAGGGAATATTATAATATATTTCCTAAAATACTAATGTTTGAGAAATAAATCATGTTATCCTAAGTTCCTTTAGGAAAATGAACGAACTCCAAGTGGAGAAGAACGAGCTCCAAGAGCGCCATGTGTCAATATTGGCGCATGCAGTTATATGTGGGGAAATCAATTCATTTTGGGGGGGTTTTCTTCCATTCTAGACAAGCTTCCCAGGCACTCATGCATGCATGTAGGGAGTCGTTACCTCTATTGTGGACCTCTGATCATGGACAGACCTCTAAAACTTGTAGACATTTGAGATATCATGTACTTTTCCTGTGAATAATAACACATTGTACTTTTCTGCAACCCATATCGTGCCTTAACGGTTGGTTTTTGCTGCCAACGTAGTTCCTTGGATGAGCATGGCTTGCTGCCATCTTCCATGTCCTTACCCATTTTCGGTTGCTGCCTTCACCTGAACTTGTTGCTGGTTGACTAGGAGCAAGAGTGAAGAGGTGGGTTATTAGGCCCGTGGATTGAATAAGTAGGTTCTTAGGCCTGTGAGAAACTCTCTCGAGGTGAGAGAGTTTGTTGGGAAAGAATAAGAAGGTTGTCATTCCTATTAGAAACTCTCTCCAGGTGAGAGAGGTTGTTGGGGAAGTGATTTTCCTAGAGGGAGCTCAATTGCAGCTATAGTGCTATGAGAATTCTTGCCTGGCCTGCTGTTGAAGCCTTAGAAGGGAAGTGGGGCATCTGAAGGATTGTTGAGCAGAGAAGAGAAGGGTTACACTTCCTGGGGTGGGATAGACATGTGGGGAATGAGAGGCTGTAGGATTTTAGTGTGGGTTGGCTGCTGGGATGAAATCCTTCCTGTTGAATGTGCAACTTCCTGTTGTCTCATCCTAGCCTAGGAATCCCTTTACCCAGGTGGATTTTAGTCCCAGCTCGGGGATGAACCACTGTTGAGAGTGATGAAAAACATGGTATAAGTCTGAGAGGTTCATGGAAGGTACGCACACAGTTGGTGGTCTTCTATAAAAATATAAGTATCAATTATGTGTTCATTGCATGTTGTGTATTTGTACATGTCTGATATTTATGATTTTTTCCTGTATATGTTATATGTATAGGCTTACTGTTATTTCCGCATTAATTTGTGTATTAGTAGAATGTAATTTTATATTAAGTTTTATATGTATGATGTTCCACAAGAGTTATGTGGGGCATAGCCCAACAGGTCTATGGCTCAGTATGCTACAAAATTAGTATTAGAAATTAGAACGAGTGGTTCTATGGAGTAGCATGGCCTGACATGGGTGGTTGGGGGATGTTACAATATGGTATCAAAGCTCCAAATTTCAACACTGCGCTTGGATGGGCTGTATAAGTGGAAATTGAAGCAAAAGTTCAGAATGAATTGTTGTCGAAATGGACAAAATTTGAATTTTAGAGAATTCATGAGTGCAAGGAGGGCGCTGAGAAAACACCTTGACTGTGTTCAGAAGCGCTAAAATTTTAGTGGTTCAAGAAAGCCAATAGAGGAAGGAAACCAAAATAATCGTGGTTATGGGCCACAAAACTAAATTTGAGCCATTGGATTTGTTCGGGAGAAGGCAGACCTTTCACAACTGTCAAATTTGGAAAAAGGAGCATGGTGGTTAAGCACCGAAGTCCTTTGGGACTTCACCACTCTGACTATTTTAAGTTCTTTATCGTAAAATAGGAAAATGCCCCGAAGCTCCGAAATCCTGAAGCGAATCTACATCGTAGATAATTTGGGAGAAGGCGAAACGTTGGATTTCCTAAGTGGTTCGGCAGTTCGACGATTTGGGGAAATTCGTTTGAGATTGCACAGAGTGGATTTTTCTCCGAATTCCTGAAGTTCAGAACCAATCCAGACCATCCATTATCGAAGACACGTGTCCACAGACCAACCTATTCAAAATTTTGGTGTTTGGCATTTCGCGGGTTGGGTGCAGTTCAACAACGAAAACCTCTGAATCCTGGAGCTCTGAAGTCCTGGAGCCTCAAAGTCCCAAAGTCTCGAAGCTCCGAGAAACAATTGTTCAGAAATTTGGTGTTCGAAAGTTATAGTGTGTGCTGGAGTGGGATCTCCCGAAGCCCAAAGTGCCGAAGTTCTAGAGCGCAAGTGTGATGTGGCAGGATGACGTCACCTAAGGTGGCATGGACCTACCCTAAGCTTGCCACGTATCATCTTGTTTCATACCTTTGACAGGCCTTTTGTACCAATTGTGGCCTAACATGTGTCTCTCATCGGTGGGGCCATGTGTCACCACCTAGTTGATTGTCAATATAACTAAGTGAATCCAGAAAGTTCGAAGTTTGGGTGTTTTGATGTGCTCCAGTGTGTGATTCTCTGAAGTCTTGAAGTGCCAAAGTGATGTAGCGGGATGACGTCACCTAGAGTGATGTGGATCAAATCAATAATTTGGCATTCAAGAGAGTTGTTTTGTTTATCTGTGAAGTTCTCCAAAGTGAGAAGCTCCAGAGCATCGAAGTAATAAATCTCCGGAGAGTGACGGTTCAGAAGTTTGCCAGTTTTGCATTTGGGTGGTATAAAGTTAGATGGTGTGAAATCCTCCGAATCACAGATTTACAAATTCTTGAAGTGCTAGATGTGATGCGACATGATGACGTTACCTAGGGTGACATGGACTCACTTTTCACATACCACGTGTCAACCTGATTCGTTTTTTTCACATGTCGTTCGTACTAGTTAGAACATGATACGTTTCATCCATCAGATTGAGATACATGTCATCTCCTTAATTCTACCATGTAGCACCCCCTTGGTGTGTGGATACTAACGAAACTCTGAGATTTCGTCAATTTGGGGAAAACATGGTAAGATGAAGGAAAAACCTCTGAAGCATGAAGCTCTGGAGAAATTCGTCGGTTCGACGTTCGGAGGAAATAATGGATGGTGAAGGAGAAACCTCCAAAGCCCGAAGTTCTGGAGCCCTGAAGTCTCGAAGATCTGGATAAACACCTATCAGTTAGCACTTGGTCACATGTGATTGGGGGCCAAAGAAAAAGGGCAAGTGCCCGAAAATTATTTGTTTTTAAGGAAGAAAATGAGCTTAGGAAGGGAGCCCATGGGGTTTTGATTTGTTCAAACCTGCACCTAAAGAAGTAATAAGGCCGATGAACCTTATGATAGGATCCAACAGGGGTCCAAGAGCCATTTTTTCTATGAGAAAGGAGAAGGACTGTACAAAGATTACATCATAGAAAAGACAATTTTCAATTGTCCATAACTTTCCGGTCAGGACTCAGAATTGAGTAAGGAAGCAACCATTGGAAAGGTCTTGGAATGGAAAGAGGATTCCAGGTATTTAACCATAATTACAGATTGAGAAGCTTAGATTACAGGAAGTCAGAAAGAATATTTTCGGTGACCATAAAAGAAAAATTGTGCATATATTACCAAAATGCTATATTATGGTTCTAGCTAACATAATTTGTTGTATGCCCATTTTCAGATGTAATGATTACATTTAAAACAACAACAACAAAAAGTGCTAGAGATGTCTACAGATAGAAGAAAGACGGAAAGAGACGATTCTTCATGTTACATTTGATATCTTTAAGAAGTTATTGGATCAAATGTTGGGTTCAATAAGAAACTTGGAAAACCCTAATGAAATTCTTGTTTAGGGAAGACATTCCAAGTGACAATTTTTGCACATAAAATGTGAATGATAGGTGGGGAAAGCCATCTGCAATACATGATAATTCATGAACCATAGGTTCATATGGAGATGCAAAGCATGAGAATAAGGAAGGTTTTATGGAATATGAAAGAGTTTGGGCCTGATATCAAGAAGGAACAGAGGAACTTGAGGACATAATGTTATGTCAAGAATATTCCATAAGAGGATTGAAGGTCAGTACTACAGACTGTTAATATAAAGAAGTACATAGTGGGAATACCTAATCTATATATATTTATATATCAAGATGCTATTTTTCTGATAAAGAAAGACAAAGTGTATACATGGAGTGAGTGATAACATATCCAAATAGCAGTCCTACAGTTTGGAGATAACACCCCCATTATTGCTATCAAAGTGCATAGTGGAAGCATGGTATAAAGGGAATCATTATGACATGATAAAAGTTGATTATGCATGTCAAATTGAAACCAGATGGGTCAAGACAAAATAAAGTAATAATTCTTCAAGCAAATCCAAGTGCTAATATAATCAGTCAAGAAAAGGCTAAATCAATTGCTTCAAGAAAGAAATTGGTGTTAAATATCCAAGGTTACTCAGATAACATGAATGGAAATATAATTGGGTCATGTAGGAGTTGTATCATAGGGATCCAAGTAATAAGGGAATGATGGAAATTAATATCATCATAATGTGTGGTTGCAAGTATGGAAGGTAGACAAGGAAAGATTCCTGGATGGAGTCAAGTCCTTGAACATCCTAAGATAATGGAAGAAGAGATCATGAGGTAGATATCAAGCTAACAAGAATGAATGACAACACTCTAATAGGGACAACAAGAATATAAGAGGATTGTTGATGCATTCCAAAGGTGTTGAAGGTATTTCCACAATAACATGGAGATATCAAGTCGACAATAAATAAAAAGTGAAATGAATTTCTAAAGAGAAATCAATTAGGAACTGTGAAGAAGAAAATGGTTCTACGCATGGTTTTGAATGAAAAAAAGAGATGGTGCATGACAAGAATCCATCTCAAGTGGAATAAAGCCATGAGTGAAATTCCCAGGGGGTGGAAGTATCACTTGAAATTACGATGGTAAATTAAAAGAAATATTAGGTACTTTTAATTAATTCTATGCAACTAATGAAGGAGGCATATGTGCATCCTTACAACATGCTAGAGATTGGCTATGCAAGTCAAGTTTGAGGCTAGTTGGAAAAAAGAAGAGAAGGGTACAAGAAAACCCAAATACTAAAGTATTCAGTCAGGAAGGGGCTGAAGTAGTTCCATCTGAAAAGTAACTGGATGTTGAAGACCCAAAATCTATAAGACAACATGTTTGGAATTGTAATTCGTCCAAGTATGAGTTGGATTAGTTGGATCCAGGAAATAAATGAATGATGAAGGTTAATATTAGCATTAGTATCTGAATGGAAATGCAAAGGTAGCCAAGAGTGATTTGGCTAGAAAGTGCTCAGAACAAAAATGCGCATGTACATTGATTACAGTGAGAGCACAAGAAGATTCAGGAATCCAGGAAGAATTGAAGACTTCTGGGATCAACAAAGAAAAGTGATACAGGAAGAAAGAGGTTGTTGCGATTACTGTAGCAACAATTATGTTATGGCTTGTTGGAAAACCATAAATAGAAAGGGATAATTCTTGTGTGTTTGCAAGTGTTGTTGCATATGGAAGGAAGCAACAAAAAGTTGGAATGTTGATTATAAGACTGATAAAGAGGCATGAGAGCTTCTATTGTCATTAGCTAATCAGGTAACATCAAGTTTATTTAATGGCATTTATGCAGGTAAGTATTCTTTGGAAATTATGTTGCATAATTGTCTAAGGGGAATTTAGGTGAGAATTTCCCTAGATAGAATTTTATAATACACAGTATGGTATTTTTTAAATGCATTAACATGAATAAGATACCACTAGGTGTGGTAAAGGCTAGAGACCTGTTATAGTTATCAAAGCTTCTTAGCTTTTGAATGCACACACTGACGTATTAGCATGTCATGTTAATTTGGTTATGAGGTAATAACCAAAGAAATAAAAGATAAGAACTTGTTATAGAATGGATTCCAGGAAAGCTAGTCATGTATGAGACCATGACATGGTTAGATAAGGAAAAGTATGGATATAGAAAGGTTACGTACCACACAAATACCCAATGAGATTCCTACCTTTAGATAAAACTTAGAATGCAACCTTTTTTCTAACACTAATGCACACCACATAATTATATTCTTAGTGTAGTGTTTTGGTCGAAAAGGAAGGTATCCAAATAATCGAGAAGACAATGGGAAGTGTGTGGAGAATGTGTCAAGACATTGGCCAGATTTCCAATTTATGGATGGTGAGATACATGACTTAGATAAAGATCATTATGAAAATCAATGAAAAGGTGCATTGAATAGATATGCATTGAGAGTTTCACTCATGCCTAGTAAGTGGCAGAGTTGCATTTATACATGATAGAATTGGATACTTAAATGCATTTTTTGAATGCATTTTGTGAGTGCATGCATATATATTATTGCATGGAAATAATTATACTAACGAATGAAATGTTGCTAACTCATGGAGTTGAGAACATTTCAAGAGATGTTAGGCATTGCCACAGGAAAGTTGCAAGTCAAGTAGTCACATGAGCATTGACTACATGAAATTTTTTTGTTCAGAAAAAAGAAGTAGTGAACTTACTGATATTAATTATGAACAGGCGTATGCATAGAATGATAATTAATTATATCTAATAAATTGTTTTGTAGTTGTTATTGAATTGTTAGTTATAGACAATTCTAAGAATAGTTCATAAGGTTTTTGTACATATTGCAATGAGAGTATGATGTACAGGAAATACTGAGAATTTGTTGGCTGAATACAAGATAGAAGCATTGCAGGAAAAATGGTATTCAACATGGTGCTTGCTAAAATCCAGAAGGAAGATTACATCCTATTATTGAAATACCAATGAAAAATTATGAAAAAGAATTTCATATTTTGGGGAAAAGTTGAATTACTTATGAAATAAGTTTGAGTTCTAAATGAATTCTTTTATGTTCTCTCATTATAACTACATGTGTGTGATGCAGATGAGATAATATTGATTAAACTTGGAATGCTGGGAAATAACAACTATTTTTTAGGACACTAAAGCCCT